>CAUYQG010030874.1:0-59766 GCA_963574415.1 Tarsius wallacei | reverse complement strand
GGCCCTGCGTCAGACCGGGGGTCCCTGAGCCTCGGACCAATGCGTCCAGCTGTGGGCAGTGGGGTAGGGGAAGGAGGGCAAGAGACTTTTTGGGGAACTCACATTCGGAGAATCTCACAGTTCCGCCTGTGTTGCCGCCATCTTGACCCACATCTCCATATTTTTTATAATCCCACAACTTCTTTAGTAAATCCCAGATTTCTCTTTTAAAGAATCTGTAGTCTAGTCTACTCATGGGTCTTTCTTACAGTACAATTTAAGGGAGGATTTGCTTATGGCTAAAGTAAGAGTGGACTCAGAGTTCTAATCATGGTTCTACAGTTATTCTTAATTTAGTCATAATGCCTACTGTTACTTATCATCCCATTAAAGTGTACATATTTTTGATGAATTATTTAAATTTGTTTTGGAATAAGACAAGTACACATATACAGCATCCTATTTACAACTTCAATAAACTAGCTCTAATTTTTTCTGAGATTACGATGGAGATATTAATATTTATTCATCAGTTATTTAGCCTATTGTTTATTGTCTACTCTATACTAGACATGGCAATGCAAAAATGAAAAACCCTACCTCTGTCATTGAAGCACTTACAGCCTAGAAATATAAAACAGATCTCTAAACAAATATGCCTAATGAGACATTACAGTTACTATAATTAAGATACTCACAGACATAAGTGGACCCCCAAAAAACTAAATGACCAATCCCCAGGGGAGTGTTAGGGTGAAGAAAGGCAATTCAGAGAAGTATTTCAGAAAAGCTGTGTAGAAGAGACTGCAGCCACAGAGGGCTCTGGGAACTGTAGAGCATTCTCTCATGACTAGAACTTATGGGGCAAAGTGTTTTCTGGGAAGAAAAGGCTGGGAGAGAGTTATGTGCATGGCAGATCTTGTCTGGGACAACAAGTTTGATCTTTATTCTATAGTTAAACTAGAGCCATGGAAAAATGCAAAGGGGTAACATGGTCAACCAGTTCAGTATAAAGAACATTCAGTAACCATGGAAGTTAGGTAAAAGTAGAAAGAGCATCTTGAAACTACTGCAAAGTTCAGACAAGGGACTTGGCTTCTTTGGCTTGAGGTTGTGGTAGGAACAAAATGACTCCTATTAACAATGTATTCCTATTCCCTCTTAAAGTAGAAGGTACAGACAGGTAAAAAAATATTTTGCCATATCAACGAGGAGTCGTTCTAGACCACTTTACGTATTTTCTAAGCTTGAACCCAGCAGTGAAATTTGGGGACCCGGGGTTGTTTCAACTGCAATCAGAAAAGTGCTTAATTTGGGGCTATGATATGAATTAGCAAGAGAGCACTGGAAACAATTTACTCATTACTCTCTCCTACAGAAACTCAAAGTCTTAATTTTGCATGTGTTGAAAATAAGTTCTTTCAAAAGGTATAAAATTAACCACTAAGTGACATGGACAGCAGATGTGTTCATCCAAGCATTTCTCTTTGTGTGCCTAGGCCACAAGAAAGTCTTGCTTGCATCCTGGGGAGTTCAGAAGAATGAAGTCATCAGTGTGATGGGACAATTTCCCTGAAGAAGGGTATGAAATGTCACCAGCACTTAGTTCTATGCAAGAACACTGATCAATTGGCATGTGGAGCTTTTTAATTATCAGGACCCAAATAACAAATCATAGCTGCTATTGACAAACTGCTATTAGGCAAATTCTCTTGTCCCTTAGATTCTTCAATCTTAATATATTAAACCACCTGATAAAGCAATGGAATAAATAATCCTTTTGTCCTAAAAACATACGAAGAAAAGCTAAAATGTATTTGTGTGTGTGTGTGTGTTCCTGAATTGATCTGGGACAATGAAATCGCCTCAGGAAACAGTAAGAATTGGAACAGAAGAGATTTTGTTCTCAGTGATATTGATTCACCCCAAACCTTAGACTAATTTCCCCATGGTTTATTTTGGTCCAGTTAGTGTGGGACTGTGTGTCCATTACCTGTGATAAACCAGTGCAAATTTATTAACTCACAAAGTATAAAAATGCAAAATAGTGCTGACATAAATCAGAAATAGCAGCAGACAATAACATACTCAATCTATGAGGTGTATATTATTTTCCTTAAGAGAAAGATTATACTCAAGGAAGATTATTTATAGTTTCCTTTGAATGATGTTAAAAAATATTCAGAAAGCCAAATTAAACTTGCATAAGTGATTCAGTGATCTTCATTTCAACAGATATGTATTGCCTTGGTTCACAAAGTTGGCTGTTGATTGTCAGACAGTTAAACCAATGAACAAAAACATGAACTTCCCTTGTTTTGAAGGCCATATCTGGTTTAGCTCCATTTAGTCTCCAGTCCAAGTTTTTTTTAGTTATGTACAGAAAAGTGAGATCTCAGGATCAGAAGATTATGTAAAGTTTTTCTATAAGAACACCTATACAAATGTTAAATATGACCAACAACCCTTTTTTTGGTACCCAAGCCTTAAGAAACAGCAGCATGAAAGCATTGAGCTATAAGACTAATAATATTCATTATAATTGGTAATGGTCCCAAATAACCTAAGTGTCCTTTTGTAGAAAAACGCATGATATGTTCTATATGTATAGGCCTGGAAAGAGGCCAATGTTCTGTTTTAAGTAAATGAAAGCAAACCATATAACAATAAGTTCAGATTAATTTTTGTTTAAGAAGAAAAAAACTGTTAGTATTGGTTAACTCTAGTGGCTGATGTATGAAACTTAGGGTTTTTACTTTATGTACTTCTATATTGTTTGCTTAAAAAAGAAAGCACTATTTTTGTAATTTAAAGCAAACAAACAAAAGATAGTTATTAAAGTAATCCTCTTGCCTCTAAGAAATATATCACCTAAACACAAAATCTTCCTGGTAACCTTCAGCCATTTTGATTAATTTAGCTCTGGAATTTCAGTGACTACAAATCAAAATTTCTGATGACACCCAAGGGATATGACCCCCACATGGCTAGGACTTAAAAATTATTTGCATAAATCTCTGTAGACTAAAAATATTAACTTTCACACAATTCTAATGGCAAATGAAGTCAATGGAATTTTAAGATTTTCCTTAGGCATGGCTAGATTTCCCTTCATAACTCTTTCTACAAGCTCCCACCCTCTTTGTTTTATAAGTGGATAAATTGGGAATGTGGAACAAGTAGGAATTTCTGTAGGAGGTGGACAGTGAGTGTTGGTAATTACAAACATACATCCAGAAATGGCCCAGTATATTTAGGCATCTTATCATGAGTATATCATTTTTAAAGCAAACATTTTCTCCACCTTCTGTGCATATCAGTACACATACCAAAAGCTAAAAAGATTCTTCCAATTTCACAGCCAACTGAATTTGCTTAAACTGTTGACTAAAAAATAACCTTGGAAAAATAATAGGCTTCATCTATAGGGAATGAGAGGGCTAATTTATACAGCTGCCTTGTAAAGTTCAGATACATTCATGAAAAAAAATACAATTCATTTCTCAGTGAATAACTTTAAGACCAGTGAGTTTTAAATATTATGTAGCTGCAAAGAAACCATTTGTACCCTGTTTGTATATCACCAAATGAATAAAAATTATATAATTTGTTTTTTCAAAATCTTATAAATCAGTACATGTCAAGAAGTAAAGAAAATCCTTACCTTTCTCTCTGTTTATTCCTTCTTTTCTGGAGTCATAAATCATTTTGTTGTAAGTAAGAATCCTTAAATTTATTCTTTTGAAAGTAGTGAGAATGAATGTATAGAAGAAGAAAAAGTATCTATCACAAGGAAAACTATAGTACATTATAACTACTTGAACTTTGGAAAGAGATTATGAAATAAATCCTCAGTATTATGTTCCTCTTACACTTTTACATTTTGATTTTTTTCTAGACTATAGCAATAATATATTAAGGTTTGCGGGTAAGTGTCAAAAGCTTAGCAATCACCAAATGTTTTACAGACCCGGATTTCTCTTATGCCTATAGTAAGTGCAAAGGGCACATTGCATTCTTTCCTAAATAGCTCACCATAAATTGTCTCAGAGATTTGTCAATCTTGTTATTTGCTGAGATATTTAAATAATCTCTCATCTGAGACCCATTATCTAGAAATTAAAAGTCACTTCCAAGACAGAAGTCAGAGGTCATCTCTAGAACAGTCACATACATCTGTTTTTAGAGGGGTTAATTTAATGTTTTTATAAAATCAGAATTCCATTTATTAAGCACAAGAGTCCACAAACCAGTGAATTGCTATTGATTGGTAACTTAGCTGGAAGCATCATTTTATACTAAAAACACCAATGGAGTGTGATGTTATTAGTAATCAAGGACAGAAAGAGTTTCAAGGAACCCACTATTAAGTTAAACTCTCTTGCTTCATAGATGAGGAAACTGAAATCCAGAATGTATTTGATTTAACTTTTTAGGGCCCTTCAAAACAGTTTTTCATAAATATGTATTACAACAAGTGATATCTTTTAATGTTATGTTTTTACATTTTTCTGAAAATTTAACTTTCTTTATAATTAGAATCAATTATACTAGCAAAAATTCAATATGTGAGCCCCAAAAGTCTTCTCATTATGTCTTCAACATATCAAAGTGGAAGTAACCAGAAGGCTTTGGAAATTTAGGTCTGAAGCTCTCCAGGGCTGGAGAAAAGTAAAAAAGGAATCAAATGCTTATGAATGGTTGTTAAAACCATAGTGCATATAAGATAATCTGGTAGGAGTAAATAGAGTGAGATGCACGCCAAGCTTCAGATCACAACCTCCAAAATATTTTGATTACTTAACTCATCAGTTTTAAAAAAATTGAGGATGCACTATCAATATACTATATTTATTTACTTTTAAATTATACTTGATCTCAAACAAGTTACTTAACTTCTCTGGACCTCATTACTTACCTTATAGGATGTAGTAGGAACTAAATAGCCTAACATAGGCCTAGTAAGTAGTAAGACTCCAATTAATGTCAGCTATTTATACATACACACACAGCACATGCATATATATGTATACTATACTAACATAATATGTACATAATTAAACCATACACAATAATTTCTAAAGATAAGCTAAAATTAAATAAAAATAGACATTGTAATATGTTCTTCTCATACTTCAATAGATTATCCTGCAGAACTCTATGCAGTACATTCACTCCAATTTGCAAGCCACTCCTTCAGAAAATTTCTCTTTTGAGAGGTGAGCTAACAAGAATAACAAGACTCTGTGGCATGATGGAGTCGACTGGCACCAGATGGAGAAAAACAATTGTTCACATCTCTTCTCAATTCCACACTTAGTGACATCACATGGGTAGATAGAAATGAACCATGGTGAGAGTATTTACACCATAGAAATCCAAAAACACTATGTATCAGGGCATTTTTCCTCCTCAGTAAAATGGTTGTTAGACATTCACCAGCAAATCACTTTCAGCATTTCAGAAGTAGAAAGAGAAAAAGGAGAAAAGTATTGTGGAATCAGAAGGTCAAAAAAGGAGAAAATGAGAGAAAGTTATATGGCCAAATTTTTCAAAAGTTGTGTAGGTGTCTTTGGATTGGACAACGAGCTCATGAATGACATTTGAAAAACAGGTTCTGTAAAGAGGCTAGATAGAGCCAAAAAACAGTGAGAGGGACAGTGAATGAGACCCCGAGGAGCAAAGCAGACAGTGAGGGAAAACATATCATGGAGGCACAAATCTGAGGAGAAAGCTGCTTCATGGAAGTGTAGGGAATAGAAGAGAACAAAGAAGTCAAGACTGAAGTGGAGAGTGGAATGCAGATTGAGAGAAGCCAGGATGAACAGTGGCTGGGGCCACAGAAGACACACAGCAGCTGCGGGATGGGGAGGAGTGTGCGCTGGTGTGCAGAGGGTGAGTGAGTTTCTGCGACAGGATTACAGGAAGGCAAGAGTGTCAATTAGAAACTGCAGGCTGAGCAAATAAGGCAGAAATTAGGAAATAGTACAAGGGGTACATAGAGTAACCCAGACAGCAGAAAAGAGGAAAGCAGGAAGAAAAAGCACCCAACTATTTTACTTCTAACCAGATATGAATCAGTTAAAAGAAATTAAATATATGATAGTCTAAGGCATTCACGTCTACATTTTAAAAGGAGCTGGAACTTCATCAAATCATCCTCTGAACATGGTGGCTTAACCATTATTTACACAGGGGTAAATTCTTGTGTTGTTCTTTTTTTGTTGAGGGAAAGAAATATTACTCTGATCAGATTATTTTTACATATTGAATTTAAACATTTGATTAGAAACTACACTGAAAACCGCACATCTCATTGTGTGCTTAACACTCACAAATTCACTCCACCTGAGAGACTGCTGAAAGCCCAGGTGTAATATGGCACTGATGCCTTTGTAACCAGGACAAAATCGCCCTGGACAAATACATCTGCCACTTACAGTAGAAGACAAGCCTTTAATTAATTGAGTTTACTGTTTTGTTTTCTCTTTTTATTACTTCTCTTAACCTAATGTTCACTTTCTATGCTCCTAAAAGAGGAACAGAGAGAGGCCAGGTGAAAAATAAACTTCCACCAGCAATATTTGCAAAGCTGTTTCTGGTAAACAGTCAAACTCACCAGGCTCTTATATCATCATTTATTTGCACCTGTCCTTTAGCATGGCTGTTTGTGCTGCCATAAGCAATTCTTAATTTCCATCAATAACCTTTCATTTCAAGCATGGCCAGTTTGCATTATGAGTGTGAGAGCTGAGAACCATCCTTTTGGACGCTGGAAACAGAGAACTATAACATAGGAGGATAATTTAGAGATTGGGCTAAACTCAACAATTACAGACCAGGTGGGACTCAATCTGTAAACTGGGTCAGGAGAAAAGCCCTCAAGTCTAATAGGATTGTTACTTGGAAAAGTTATAAGGATGATACCTTGTCTACCTGGAGTGGCTTTTGCTCTTGATCACATTGCATATATTTGATCTGTGCTGTCAATGAAGAATTTATAATAGAGTGAGCTAGATTTTCTGAGAAAGTAAAGATGCTTATTAAGACTGCAGGAACTACCTGGCTGTCTTCTGAAGAACTTATATTCACTCTAAAAACCATACCTGGCTTTCAAACTGCTACAACTCCAAATAAGATCTGAAAAGCACAAGGGAGTTGGAAAGAAATATTAGTCCTGAATTTTTGCAAGAAGCTGGAAGATACTCAGGTTTGGCAGAGGGCAGAGGATAATGGCTCAAGAATTGTGTTCAGTTGGATCTAGAGATAATACTGTACAAATTGATCTGCTGACTTTATAACTTTAATAATAAGTATCACCTAGACTGAGTAGGTGATATTGAAGAGAGTAGACTTTCAACACATACTTTTAAAAATAACTATCTGCCTAACTCACTGATGGAGTCAGGCATTAGAAATGTTGTCCTTCAGAACTCTGGCTGCAAACCAAGTTAAAAAATTATGACTCAACATGGAGAACATACCAATTACTGCCAAGTAAGAAGTGGTAAGAGTGTCATTTGATTAAAAATGATTCAATAATAACTGTCAATAATAAGAAAAAGACATGTAATAAAGCAAATGTAGGGTTTTTTTGTTTATTGGTTTCACCTTTTTAGTTCACATTTACCAATTAAATGAGATTACATAACTTTCCATTCTCTGTAGTTCAAAATTAATCATTTTGCATGAGTAGGTTCTCAAAATCATATGCTGGCTTTCAGAAGAGAAACAAAAAATGATTAGAAACAGATGATCTGTTTCATTTGTTACTCATATGAGTTTGATTCAGTGCCCTTTAGCATATGGGTAGGTTTAACCTGTGGAATCATGCCTCTGCCGAGAACACTTCAATGACATTACATGGTAGTTAAATGGAGGCGCCTCTGGGATGTGCCCAATACCAAAGTACAGTGTAAGGGACTGGATCCTATGGACACACTGTGTTTAGAGACAGATTTTTAAAAAATCCTGCCACAATCTAAGGCAAGCATTTCTTAACATCTAATCTAACAGCTAAATTAACAGTTCACAAATCTTTTCAGAATCTTCTATTTGGTGGAGTCAGTTCCTTCCAAACCACTGATGATACACAGTCACTGACATTTGTTGCTGGGATTGTCTCCTCAGGACTGGGGCAAATTATGCAAGAACATGACCTACGGAGTAATGGACATCATTCACTAGAATACATTTGGAGCAAAGTCAAGAGGATTGCCTGAGGCACACTGCAAGAATGATGGAGCGTGGCAGGAAGACCTGAATCATCACCTATGAAGAATCATGGTCATAGTCATAAAGGGCTGCAGGGAAATGAAAGCAGAAAACTAGCTATGCTTTCGGAAGCCGGGCAAATGGGGATTGGGTGGCAGTGCAGAGCAGGGAACGAAGAGGGCAATGGATCAGATCTAAGACCAAGACTTCAAACTCCATTAGGTACTGAAGTTTCCTTTTGTGTATGGTCTGGTGCAAAGAGAAGATAGGACAACACAAAGACCCTAATCCATGAGGACTTTGCCCATCAAAACTCCCTACCATTTCACCAAATAGATAACTATGGCAGATGTTCGGAGCATGTTTAATTAGAGACATTCGATCCCTTAGATCTTAATTTTTCTATTTCTATTGCTGAGTCTGCTTAGAATTTAAAGTGAGTAGTGTCTCCCATAAACTGAGGCCTATCATATGATTTTAAACTCTACTACAATATTTTAATGGACATGAGCAGAAAAGGGTAAGTAATGTGACTTTGATTAATATACTGAGAGATCTGCACATCATTTTGGTTTTATTCCTCACTTTTTCACTCTCTTCTAATATATTTTAATATTTTGATTGGCATATGATTTCATATCTGGGTGGAAAGATCATGTTAGGATGTGTCAGTAAAGCCCAGTTAATTAATTTAATTACTAGCATTAAGACAATTTTACTATTGCATTTTTATGTATTATGAAATAATTTGAAAACTGTAAGAAAATGTGAATTTTGTAGGAAAGTGCAACTTACAAATTTTTAAATATGATACTTTATCAGAAGTAGCCAAATTCAAGAACTTATGATGCCAAACATTTTTCCAGAGTTTTCTAAAGTTCCCAGATCTTGGTTAATGGAAAATTTCTTATTTTGATTGATTACATTTGTTCCTCCTTTGTCCTGATAGATAAGGTAAAGGATATAAACAAAAACCACAAGAATACTGTAGTTTTGATTCCATAATGGAAAGAATTACACTCAGGATATCCAATGGGAATGAATATGACAAAGGGCTTGGGGTTAGGATAGAAGAAGAACAGAACCCACACAATTCTGCCCATTAAGGAATCAAGATAAAAGGCAGGGACACAATAGAGTCTTGCAGCCCAGAATTCCTTCCTAGCACTTGAGCTGAACCAAAGAGAAGCAGGAGGTAAGGGGCAGCAGTCAGCCCCTTCATCTCCCTCTTTCTCACACCTCTTACCTTTCTCGAAGTGAACCATATTTGTATGCATCACTACCTTTATCTCCTTGTTTTCTTCACCCTGAACACTAGCTCTGCTTTCCAGAATTCCCATCAAAATCCATTTTTCCAGTATCAATTCCAGGATTACTCTAGGTATGAAAAAGAAGCAAGGTAACTTTTTTTAAAAAATTCAACTGGGGTGAGGGAATAGAGTTCTGAGAAATTAGATAAAAGATAATATTAACCCTGGTCATGGTATACTGGGAAATACATAGGAAGTAGACTTATAATCGACTGCCAAAGAGTTACTTTATCATCATTTTCATTTGCTCAAAAAACATAAACAAAGTTGACTTCATTACCACAAATATTTTTCTAGTCTTTTATTTTTCCAGTTTCAAACCTTCTTGCTTGGTATCTTTACTGGCCAGTTCAGGAAATGCAGAAAAAGAGCTTGACAAGCTCAGTTTCTTCGATTTCTTTAGAAGCAGGTTGTCAGAACTTGCCATTGTTGAGCTAGCCTCACCTGCCCAAACACCAACTTAAACAAACTAACAGTACCTGAAACAAAAGGAATTTCAACCACGAGTGTTAAGTAAGCCCTGAAAATGGCAGGGATGGATGAGTATTGTTGCTTAGTCTGAGCAAATATTGAAATGTTATTGTAAGCCTTCAGTTTGACTTTCAATGTACATACCTGAGTGTCAGGGGCAGGGTGGGGAGGTTAGGGGTGAGGGGAGCCCACATTTCTATAAGCAGACACTTTCCTAAGGCTATGTTCTTACACTCACTACTCTTGCTCAGCCTGGCAACATACATGAAAAAAAATTAAAATGCCAGAACTTCTTTTGCTATCAGGTACTCCAAAAGAAATGTAAATTAGTGTCTGTCATGGAGTTATGGAGAATGAATTAAAGTCATTAATGCTAACACATTATTCACAAAATGTAACACTTTTTCCAAAGTAGAAACTCAATCAATATAATGCAATAAATCAAACATGATTCAGTAGGGGAAGCGACCGGTTTCTAGTTCACTGTAAAGGGAATCGGGATAAGGCAGCAGAACAGGTTATGTTTAACACATTTTTTACATTTTTTACTAAAAATAGATAAAATGTCTAATTTCAGGCTCTGAACAGAATGTGTTTTAATGCAATTTCTTTGAAAATTGCTGTTTCCTGTGCACCTCTGAATATATACTCAATGTGAATTAATTACCACTGGTTCCTTAGCTTCCTTAGTCACTGCAAAAAATGAAACCTGTCCCCTTTGTCTTTTCACTGGAAAAGAGAAGGTAATACCTATGTCATTAGTATGGTGTATGGCCCTAGAATCAATGTGACACATGGAAACTTTTTCTGTAAAACTAAGTTACATAGAACCATTAAGTTTTACGGTGATTGTACCTCTGAGATCTGCGATAACATTTGCTGAATTTCTTTTGTTTTTTCCTGTTAACATTTTCATTTCAGTGTTGCTGATAATTTTCTATTATCTCTCCTTTCTTCATATTTCTCATGTATTTCCCTTTCAGATAGTCTCTTTGAATTAACTGAAGAATAAAACTATATAATATAGTCTTATTATAAGCAGAAGAAAATGAAGATGATCTGATGAGATAAATCACTGAAGGTTAATAGCTTTTTTAAAATCAATCTTCCTTCAAAGGAAAAGGCTAAATGGCTTAGTGGATGAAACGCTAGCCTCTCACCTCTGAGACCATAGTTCAAGTCTCAACTGTGAAGCCTTAAGCGACATGTTTACTGGGTGGAGATCAGTCTCTAGTGGACAAAAATCTGCACTGCATGAGTTGGAGGCTGCTGCAATAACCCTCCTCAACTCCCCACGGACCCCATCAGTGGGCCGATGTGTGTTTCTGGTTCATCTTGTCCCTTTGGAAATGGTCCAGGTAGGAGTTAACATTACTGTCGGGAAACTGAGTGTTTTCAGAGCAGCTTCCTCAAATAGCACCAGTGCTGTGAAGTCACTGGAGGCTGCTTCAGCGTTTCAATTCTGACCCCTCAGCTGTCACCCAAATAGCCTGACCTTCTCCTCTTGTAAACTGAGTGACATCTCTTCCTGTCAATTAATAAACTAGGACAAATAGAATTGAACACTTGACTATTCCAGACTAGTTAAGGACTCGCTTACCAGAGGGTGGTTATTCATGTGGAAGACAAACTTTAGTAATTAAATTCGAATGCATCCAAATAAAAATAAAAAATAAAGATATATATATATATATACACACACACACACACATACTCCTTTGTAAACATGTTGTATATGCCTAAAAGTGTATGTATCATGTTTTAGCAGATACAAGTTTAGACCATCCGTTTATCCACATGGGTAATCCACCATTGCTGGTTACATAAAAGGGCTTCTTTGCTTTCACTCCTTAGTAATGTGTTGATCAGTTTCCATCCTTCAATAGCACAGCGCACTGCATTTTGAGCCTCCAAAAGAGATATACAAACTGTTTGCAGAACACACACGTGGCACAAATAGCTGTTATTTAAGGAGATTGCAGTCAGTTCAATTTTATGGGCAAAGATATGTTCATCAAATAATCCCACTGCAGTGTTCAACTAAAATCAGCACTTTATTCCACAGTTTTACTGTGAGATATGTTTGTGCCTTTTATGTATTGTACAATAACCTACGTTAAGTGGAAGCAATGTCTAATTGGAACTATTTGGAGGGGATGATGTCTGCATACAATGAAATGCATAGGAAAAGTTTAAGAGTAGAATCATATTAAAATGTTGATGCATCCATGAAATATCTGTATTCCTCCGAAATGATTTATTAATGATTGTTGTTTACTGCTAATTCAAACCACCTGCAAATCTCTTTGTTATGATTAAAGCAGGCTTTCTCCCCCCAGGCTGAGAGATGGCTCTGTAATTTCGGAGGAAATATGCTAAAGGTCATGAGTTAATACATCCTCTGGTACTTTCTCTTCCCATCCTTGCTTTCCCAAATGGAAGGAAAGCTGTGTTGTATTATTTCCATGTCTTTGTAATGTCCATTCAAAATGAAATTAGAGAGTGCATTAGAAAGCGAGTATCTGTGTGTACACACAGCAAAATCCACACATATTCTGTATAGTCTATTACGAAAATTATACAATTGCCTTTTGAGAAATTTCATACAAAAAAATCTTTCCTTAATAATCTACGAATATCACTGTCTGAATCAAGTATTATTATCCCTTTTAAAATTAAACTATCCACAAAACATGCATTTACTTTCCGCTATACAAAATGCTAATAATGCTTTTAGAATGGTCTTTAAAAAGTCTAATTATATCATTTAAAAACTGAGAGACCAAAGGGCAAGCTAAATTCTCCTAACATAAATCAGACTTTTTTATTTCAATGACTTTAAAAACCTCAAATGCAGTAATTTTAATAGCAATGAAAGAATGAATAAGTCATAACTCCGCCTGATCACATAACTGTCTATAACTGTTATTAAATGCTCCAAAATAAGTGAAATCATTATGTTTCTGCACTGCTTTTAGCTAATCTAAGATTCTGCTCACTTAATCATGCAGAAAAGGCTTCTGTGCAGTTTTAGACCCTCAGCAAGGTCACTTCAATGCCTTTTTTCTGTTCTATACTGATCATTTAAGAACAGCACTTTGACCTGAAACTGATGCTGTCTCATATAAACTCCAATGTTTAACCCCCACAGAGCTGCATTTTAGATATACGTTTGTACAGCCTATTGTCATATTTGCTGCAAACTGAGCTAGGTCCGCTATTCAACAGAGAAGAAAGTGCCAATCAGAATTTGTAAATGCCGTGTGCCCAGTGAAACTACCTCTCGCATGATACAGAGGCAGAATTCATGATTTTACAAATACACCATTAATCTGTGAACAGTTTATTAAGTTTTAATTGGCTTTAGGTGTGGTGACTAAGTATTCTTGACTATCTTTTTGTCAGACCATAAGAGTGTAAATTTAATGTGGAGAATTTATACAGCAAAGCAATCCCTTTGGACATAGTTTGAAGGTTTCCATGCAGTTAAGGAGACTGCGAGGTGAAGAGCATGAGTCAGACCTTGCTCAAGTCCTGATCTTTAACTAATGAAACAGGCGAATTTCAAACTTGAATAGTATTTCTGCATATCTGTTAAGCCACAGATAATAAAATGGATGTTATAGGAAGGGTCCTAACAGCTGTTCTGGAACCTGGAAGGAGAGTTTACTACTGTTAAACAAAAAGGGATCTGCGTGTAAAGAGAACTCAAGTGAAGCAGTCCTGAGTGCAGATGAGAAGAAAAGACCACAGTTAAAAATAAAAATGGAAGCAAGAAAAGGCACATATGACAAGAGAGACAGGGAGAAGGAGGAAGAGAAGATAAAGTCAGAGATGAAGAGGAGAGAGAAGGACAAGGGGAAGGAGAGGGAAAGGCCAGAAAGACGACTAAGATCCAAACAGGAGTTTCTTTAAAGGATCATTTATCTCCGAATAATTTAAATAAATGATAAAGGATAATTTAGCTCTGAAAAATAGGAAGTCAAAGGGAATTTTGATATCTTGCAGAATCCTCCTGAAGGCTTCTAAGAACTAAGCATACCCTTTGAATCTTGTACTTGAGGCAAGTTGCTGGACCAGACGACTTCTCAGGAGCTATCCCTTGGGGCCCAACTTGCAAGCAACAAATTCTCCAGTTTAGTACAGTCCCACCTGCTAAAGGATCTAGTGCAGAGCTTAGCTCATATCCTAGGTCCTGACAATTTTGAATGATCATTTCTCAGACCAGAAAACCTGGAATTGAATTCAAGTCCTAAACCTTACTCATGGCATATTTAGTATTTTTTTTTTTAATCTTTTTGAAGTATAGACAGCAAGGTAATAGAGATGCTAAGTGGAAATGCACGTGAAATAAGCAATGAGGAACGGCAAGTATGGTAAAACTATGTTCCCATTACTTTCAAAGCTAGGTATGTAGCACCTGTTAACAAAGTCAGTTTTGTATTTTTGCTTGAGTACTTGTGTTCATTTGGGTTTCTGTTAGGACTTGATTGTGAAAGCTCACCTTTGAAAAAAATATAACTCTATTCAGCACACATACAACTAACATGTAACTCTATGAAGCAAACATCGTGAGCAGATAATGTGCTGTGCTAGATGCCAGGATGGGACCATCGCAGCAGAAATAAGACAGTATCCCAGTTCTTGAAGAATATAGAATATACTAGTATTGTAATATTGGTTTTTGTTCTGACATCCACTGCAATTCAGTGTACTATAATTCAGTTCTGGCATTAATCACCTACAGTTAGTATAGACTCCACAAATTAGGAATTTAGTCTATCACAAGATTTCCCACACTTCAGACGATAGTCTTGAGGATCCCAAGGCCACCAGCACTTCTGACCAACTGGCTACAAATTCAAGGGTTCCTATGTTCCCTTTAGATTCAATAATTTGCCAGAATAAGTCACAGAACTCAGGAAAGCACTGTACTTACAGTTACAGTTTAATTCTCAACACCAATAAGGACTAGCCAAATGAAGAGACTCAAAGAGCAAGACCTGGAAAGGTGTTGAATGCAGCAGTTTCATGTCCTCTGCCTGTGTAATCAAGGTGTGCCACCCTCCCAGCACACTGATGTGTTCATCAACCAGGAACACCACTGAACCTCAGGGTCCAGACTTTTTATTAATGTTTTATTTTGTAGGCACAGCTGATTGAATCATTGGCCGGATGACTGAACTTAATCCCTAGCTCCCTCCTCTTCCCAAAAGGTGGGAGGTCCCACTGATATCAAGAGACTCAACACTCCAATCCTCTAATCACATGGTTGATCTTTACAGCATGACCAGCCTCCATTCTGAGGCTATCTTAGTGGCCTATTATGAGTCCTCTCATTAGCATGTTATCAGGCAGGCTCTAAGTGGATTGTAAATAACACAGATACTCCTATTACTCAGGAAATTTTAAGAAGTCCCAGACATCGGGGACAAAGGCTAATGAATTTTTTATTATACAACATGTCATTTGTTCATTTATTACTGAATTTATAAAACACCTACTTGACAGGAAGCTCTGGTAGTCACTAAGGTAAACATCCAAATGTATTTGACATGACCTATACTTTCTAAAACCCATTCGGGAAGATAAGTCATAAACAAATGATAACAAGAAGGGAATAAAGATAGTTTATGGGAAATTGTTCTCTTTACTCATCCATTCCTTATCCATGAAACAACTGCAAGTAAATCACAAGTAGCAATCAGGAGGAGAATCTAAAAATCTCCTGAGTTTCTTAGAGAAAGTCTCCAGATAGTATTATGACTATGACCTGGTACTTACATGACAGCCATGATGGATATTCTATCACTTGTTTCATTTTTAAGCCTTCAGAGCTACTTTGTTGTTGCATCCCATTCTCACCTTGTCCTATGCATGCCCTCACATTGTCCTCTTAATTTCCATGTTCCAAAAGTGTCTCTGTTGCCCTGGCTTGCCCTTCCTGACCTAGTTACTCCCTGAAATTTATTTTAATCAGCAGATATTTATTGAAAACCTACTCAATGAAAAGATACTGGATTTATACAATTTTTTCTCTTCTAAACATCAACCTTTCTGAAAGTGGCTAAAAAGCCAGTGTGAGATTGGTACAGTATTAAGAGATGATACTGATTTGATATACATTCATACCAAACTAAATGTGCCTTCAATGCTTTAAATATGGGTTTCTCAAAGTTATGTGGAGCCAGGATAGCTCATTGAGTTTTTTTTTTAAGCAAAGGGGTTAACCACGGTTAAAAAAAAAAAAAAAAAAGTTTGGGAAATATGTCATGCCTATGTATCTCTTTAAGATGAGCATTTTGCAACCCTGTATGTTAAACTGTTTATTTTATATGTTTAATCATAATCCTATATGTTTAACTGAGATATGTTTTACTGTTTAACCCAGTGTTTCCCTAACTTATTTAGGCATGATTGGTCTTTTGCAAAGAACTCAGATAAGCCAGCTTTGGGAAAAGTATGTGCTGGGAAAAACTGCTTTAATTGAAACTAATTTTACTCTTTCTGCCAGATCCTTGAAGGAAGCATATTAGAAAGTGTAGGTATTCTAGACTAAGCCATATAGAAAATGATAAAGCAATATATCAATATAAGGGAGATTGTTATTATTCCTTAAGAAGAATATCTACTCCTCTTTCTCTCTTTCTCTTTCTCTCTAATTTACTTTTAAATAAACCATATTCTGTAATCTAGAAGAAGAAGAAGAAGAAGAGAAAGAAGACCTACATATGATAAACCAGTAATTAAATTACTGTCCAGAAAGAATTTGTGTGATGTGTCTATAAGGATAATCCTATTCATGGAATATTATTATTACTGTTTATTTCTATTGCTACTAGAAATAAGCTATACAATGTCTACAGTTCGCAGTTAGCAGAAAAATATGGTCGAGGAGAAAAAAAGTACAGTCTTATAATTAACCCCACCCTCTATTTGTTTTTTTTCATTGTTCAAATACATCTTCTATTTGCATCTGATTAAAGCTATCATTGGAGATGTGCCTGCTCATTTAAAATTCTTCAGTAGGTCACCATTGCCTCTGTAAGAAAATTTGAATTCTACAAAAGAAAATTTCGTGCTGTCATCTCTGAGGTGTGTGCTTGCCACGGTTTAGGGATGGAGATAGTTAAGCCTTTATTTTGTATGCCTTCACCTTTGTTCTATAACTGGCCTTGACAGTGGGTTGAGCTTGTTCAAGGATAGAAGATGGGCATCAGAATAATGATCAGGTATTAACTGCCACCTTCCACAATCTCCAGTCCCCACTTTCCTGAAGGCATACGCAGAGCCCACAGGAAAAGGAAATCCAACAGATGTAGGGCAAAGCTTATCTGGCTTTTTTGAAGGTTTGAGTGGGGACTTTCATACCTCCAAAGGATGTTCAGACCCTTACTGAGCTTTTGAGTCAGGCTGATCTGCCTAGCCAGCAATAGCAGAAACAGACTTTCCCACTCTTTGGAGAAACAGTCATCTGCTGAGGTCTATTTCAGGTATTTGCCCTACTTGTCAGGACCCTAAAGGCCAGTTACCTGTTACTGGTGATTGCTCTCGGGATGAAGGAATGAACCTTCTGATGACCAGTTGCTTGGGCACTCAGGCCTAAGTGTTGGACCTAGGCTACGGGAATTCCGATCAGGCCAAGCAAGAGGGCTCCAGTGGTCATCTTAAGGCCTTGGCTAAACAGTAGAAGACCTTAACAGTCGAGATTTAATGAACACACCCCTATTGCCATTTTTAATGATTCACAAAGTTGAGCTTATATCTATTTTCTATATATTCTAACTCCAGTATATTTTTGGCATTATTGAGTGATCCCTAATTGTATACTTTATGTGTATGTGTAAATAATACTTCCACAGCCCAACTGAGCAAGCACCGGCTCCATGATATGATTTCCTTTTTGCTGCTCTCTGAGTCACAACTATCTATCTTTTCGATCAGTGGTCCTCAAAATGTAATGTCTAGGACAGCAGCATCAGCATCACCTGGAAACTTGTTAGGATGAGAAATACAAACCCTTAAGCTGCCCTTCTGACCTACTGAGTCAGAAACTCCTTTGGGGGGCAGTGTTTGAGCACACCCATCTTGAGATCCTGATGCACGCTAGCCTCTTCATTCTAGAGATATGATCTCACTGGCCTGTTTTCAGCCACCTGAAACATTGTCCATTCCACGTGGTACATTTGCTTTGACTACTTCAGGTGCTTGAATAAAAAGTGCAAATGAATTACACTGAAGAGTAAACTTAAAAAAGAAAATGACCAAAATTGGGACCATCTGCCCCTGCTGCCACTCCCGTAGAATAAACACACAGGCTGTTGTTAGCAAGACAGGTTTTTCTCTCACCGTAGCACCGTGTGTGGTATTCACACAGTACAACTGTGTATTCAAACACAGAAGCTCCCAATGACTAAAGATACAAATGATATTAATTTACATAGCAAGTGATATGTTTCAAAACATATGTTGGGCTTAAAATAATTGATCTTGGTAAAAAATATTAAGATGCTCACAGAAAGGATTCAAGAATATAATGATATTAATTCATCTGTGCAGTAGCCATTGCAAATGAATCAGCAACCCACTTTTTTTTATTTTTTTAAATCCTATAATGGATGCTTCTAAACAACACTGTAATTTCCATGAAAATGCTCTTGAAATTACTATCGTATTTTAAATACATTAATTCATTATAGTTTTCTCCTAGGTTTTTCCCTTTTTTTTTTTTTACTGGAAAGTAGTAAAACCACGAATCATGTTTTTCAGATAATTTTTATCTCTTTAAAGTGCATTGTTGGGCTGTATATGTTTTTCTAAAGGTATTACCATTACTGATATATTTCATTATTTTGCTCAGTATTCTACTTAAATATTGTTTATCTTTAAAATGACACACACAAAAGTTTCTATTCCCCAAAGTATTTTGAGCCCAAATGATTTCACAGATCAAATGCATTCAACTCTCGGCTCATTGCTTGAATTTTCTGTGTCTATTGAGAATTACTACAAGGCTTTGCAGTTTTGCTCCTACAAAACTGTTAAAAAAGAATAGGAGATGTTAAAAGACTTAATTTTTTTCTCTATATAAGAACTGTAGAGCCTTCAAGAGCAAGGACTAAACAAGAAACAAACATTGTAAACAGATAATTGAAATGAGTATTAAAATAAAGATATGTGAAAACAATAGATGAAATTAATCTATGCTGTTAGAAGACAAGCAGTACCTTTGGTGGAGGCATAGGTAATGATTGGAAGGGAACAGCAGCAGGCTTCTGGGGCACTGGGAATGTGCTTTTTCTTGATCTGGATGATGGTCGCACAGTTGTACAGCTATATATGGTTGTGGATATTCCAGGAATATCCACAGCATATATGGCCAAAGGTAAAGCCTAGGATCACATAAATAAACAAACAAACAAACAAATAAATAAATAAATAAATAAATGCTAGAAAGTAACCTAGCAAAAACAGGCTGAGGCAATCACTCATTCCTTCTCCTGGTAAAAGCTTCCTTCATGTTCACTCTGTGCCTGGCTCCCTTCCAGCGCTACCAGTGCAAAGGAACAAGCCCTTGCCTCTGGGTTACTTACATTGCACTGAGGGAAGCCAGCAACCAGATGATACCCAAAGTAAAACATAAATCCTCACTCTAACATCAGGAAGTAACAAATACTGAGGAGAAAAAGGCAAGGCAGGATAAGGGAGTGAAGGAGTAGGACTAGGACAATCAGATAAGCCCTTTTAAGAGGAGGTGACATTTGAATAGAGTCCTCATAGTAGCAAGGGAGCAAGCTCTGCATAGGTCTGTAGATAAGCATTCCAAGCTGGGCTCGGTGGCTCAGCCTGTAATCCCTGGCTTGGGGAGGCTGAGGTGAGTGGATTGCCTGAGCCCGCGGGTTCGAGATCCTTGGAAGGCTGAGGCGGAAGGATCCCCGGAGCCCAGCAGGTCGAGGCTGCGGTGGCTGGGAGCGGCCATCGCACTCCAGTCTGGGCGACAGAGTGAGACTCCAACTCAGAAAAAAAAAGATAAGCATTCCAGACACAGCAAGGCAAAGGTAAAGATGGCAGTGTTTGTTCAAGTTGCTGAAATTTCATGAAGACCAGAATGGATTAAGCAAAGTTGACTGGTAAATGGTAGTTGATAAGTGGCCAAATCAAGCAGTTAGTGAAGACCATGATCAAAAGCTTGGGTTCACTGTTGAATGTCCTGAGATGCTACTGGAGAATTTTGAGCAAGGAAGCATTATGATGTAATTTGAAGATGGAGGCTTACATTCTGATTCCAGGACTGCAATAATTAAGATTTAAAAAGGATATCTCTCATCGTGTTTGTATAAATCCTTGTGATCTAATTGGTTTCTCTTGTCATTTGACCATTTTTAGTTACTTGTTGAAAGAGCAAGCCGGGCTCGGTGGCTCAGCCTGTAATCCCGCGCCGTGGGAGGCTGAGGTGAGTGGATTGACTGAGTCCGCGGGTTCGAGACCCGCCTGGGCAACTTGGCGAGACCTCATCTCTACAATAAATCAAAAAAGTTAGCTGGGCGTGGTAGCACGCGCCTGTAGTTCCAGCTACTCGGAAGGCTGAGGCGGAAGGATCGCCGGAGGCCAGTAGGTCGAGGCTGCGGTGGCCAGAAGCGGCCACTGCACTCCAGTCTGGGCGACGGAGTGAGACGCCAAATCAAAAAAAAAAAAAAAGAAAGAGCAGGTTTTTGAGTCTTGAGTTCAAATATCACCTCTGCCAAATCCTAGATCTTTAGCCTTGTGGCATGCTTCTTAACTTTATCAGAAATGGAAATAAAAGCATTTGGCACATAGTAGATGTCCAACAAATGGCAGTTAGTGCATTTTTAAAAGGTGTAAAGAAATACCGAAAGAAGAAAGACATTTTAAAGCACACTCTTTTGTTAATAAATTATATCCTACAAAAGGAAAGGGTTATAGAAATCCTCAGAAAGCTATCAGAAGGACAATTCATACAGTTGTTCTCTGAGACTTGCAGCAAATACTTATGATATTCTGATCCTGCTGGTAGCATGACTATATTTTATTCACTAGAATAATAAAATAAAGGCTTCAGAGGAATCAGGGCATAGCCTAGTTGACCTTCACTAGCAGAATAATTAAATAAATTATGGATTTGATATCTACTATAGAATATCATGCAGTGGTTAAAAGAACAAAGATTTAGTGAACTTGTAAAAGCAAGTTGCAGAACTACATAAACAAAGTGAAACTTTAAGTAAAAATTATTCTATATGTCCATAATATGTTGTTGAGTGGTCAAAATATGTGTCAAAATAGTATATATAGCAACATACCTTTGTGGGGGTGTATGTTCACATGTCAAAATAAATAAGCAGGCCAGGGACAGTGGCTCACACTTGCAATCCCAGCACTTTGGCAGGCCAAGGCAGGAGGATTGCTTGAGCCCAGGAGTTTGAGAATAGCCTGGGTGACACAGCAAGACCTCATCTCTACAAAACAATTTAAAAAATTAGTCAGGTTTGGTGGTACATCCCTGAAGTCCCAGCTACTTGAGAGGTTGAGGCAGAAGGGATCACCTGAGCCCAGGAAGTCAAGGCTACGATGAGCTGTGATCATGCCACTGTATTCCAGCCTGAGACTGAGACTCTGACTCAAAAAAATAAATAAATAAAATAAACAAGTAAGCAAACAAATTTCAGAAAACGATCTAAAAGAATCAGGATGGAAAAGAATGCCTTCCACCTTTCAACTCGAATACTTCTACACTGTTTAAATACTTTTCAACTAACATTTATTTAAAATTAAAACAACAAATCTTCAGAAATTTTAAGTATGTTCCCAAGAAAAATAAGTCCTATATAACTGGAGAGAATCTGAATCAACTGAAATAACAAAAATAACAACAACAGTATTTCAGTATTTATTAAACACATATTATATGCCAAATACTATGCCAACTATTTAGCATGCATAATCTCATTATTCCTCACAATAACATTCTAAAGTAAATACTATCTATAGACATGGGGACTGAGCGATGGGATTCTAAATAACTTGTCCAGATTCACATGGCAGAGACTGAATTCTATCCAGGACCAACTGTTTCCACAAAATATACTTTCACCGTTACCTAACTTCTTTCAAACATGCTGGAGATTATAAATAACTTTACAGCATCATTACAATTGCAAATTCTATGCCATGCCTAGCCTACTGGCTAATATGTACCCATACTGGTAACAATGATTGATTCATTTTAGGTATTGGTGTAAATTGTGACCTGAAACTGTCACCAGAATTACTATTATATCAAACTGTAACCCTATAGGGGTAAGAATTGTACATCAAAAGAATAGATTTAAATATTTCAGATTGTGATTACAATGTTGGTGAAATAAGATGTCCCTATTAAAAATTGCTGATTAACCACAAATGCAACTTACAATATATAGTTTATACTATAATTAAACAATTTTACCAAACTAAATGTCATTTTTGTTTTAACTTTACTACTTACTTGTCTTTTAGAACTTGTCATTCTGTCTTTTTGTTCTATGACAGGTCTTAAGAATATTTTACTGAACTTTAGCAAATGAAATACCTTTAGTACACTCAATGATTTGGTTAATTTTTATGAACAAAATGGTGACCAGAAACACTTTCGAACAGGTACATTTGTATTTTTAAGAGATTACTATACAGTGTGGTAGATAGAGAATACAGAAAGAAAATGTCTCCAATGAAAAGGAAAGATAACATTTCATCTGAAAACTGTTTCCTTGCCCTGTTGCTTGACAAGTGATGTGGATAATTTTATCCCCTAGTGAGGTTTACAATTTGCAGAGCTAGTACTTATGCTGATCTCCTCAGAACCAAGTGAAAAAGAGTAGACATCACCTACATATCATGCCTAAGATCTACATGGCAAATGGGTTCCATTTGGTATCAGAAGATTTTTTTTTTACCCTGAAGACGCTCTCTGCAGGGGCTTGATTGGTTCATGGGATCCTCTCTACAGGTAGAAATCCCATTTTCTCCCATTTGTGTAAACCGTTTCCCATTATAATCCCAAATACTAGTTAAGTCATAATTAGTTGGCTGGGAGGAAGGTGGAGTGGGCAATAGTTTATCAGACATTGTGCTAAGTATGAAATCCATTTGTAAATGTGTCTGTGTTCCAAAGGAGAAATAAATTATAAATCTTGTATCTTAGAGACAGATTTTAACCATATTAACATAATTATAACACTTAAACAGAATCTACCCTAAAAAATGACTTAGGAGGCTCATGCAAATAGAAACCTCCAGTTTAACTCTCATGATTTCTTTCTTGTATCACCCAACTACCCTTGCCACTACCTTCAGCTGTGGGTCAGGACAGATACCACATACTTCTGAAACTATAATGTGTCATTCTTCTACTTAGTGACAGTGCCCAACCTGACTGTCATGTAATCCAGTTGACCTAATATGGTTTGTGTTTCCCCTAACTGATATACATGAAAAGCTTCTGCATTCATTTTTTTCATTGTTAAGAGAAACATCTTGGGAGTATCCACATATATGTGAGTGCATGTGTGAGTGTTTGTATACTATCAGGTAAACATAATACCAACCATATTAATTAGTTACTTATCCGAGTGTCTCCAACTGTGTCTTCTCATTTACATGATAGAATCATTCTTATATTTGTTTTTATTCCCTGTGTTTTAAAATATTTAGTCAGAGAGATGCTACCATGCCTCATTTGGTTTATACCTATATTTTTGTTACACTACTCAAGATCCTTTCCTAGGTCATAAGTCAAGATCCTTTTTTAGTACAGTTAGACTGGCATCTAACACAGTGGTTTTCAAGCCTGTCAAGAGCAAAGTAGTAAGTTTCTTGGGACCCACAACCTAGAACTGTGCTGACAGTGACCTTGTACACCTATTGGACATTTGAATATGGTTAGAACAACAGAGGGACTGAATTTTCAATTTTATCTGACATTACATTTAAATGGCCATATGTGGATAGTGACTATCATAGAGAATAGTACAGACATGGATCATTTTCATTGTTTCAAAAAATGACACCTTGAAAATTTCACTTCAGTAAGTCTAGCTTGTGGCCCTAGAGTCTAGATTTATAGAAACTTCTTAGGTATGCTTGAAGTAGAGCCAGATTTAAGAACCATGGAGACATGTTGTGAAGAGATATAAACAGAATTGGAGGAAATTGGAAGGACAGTTGAAAAGTAAGTATCATAATTGTATTTGTGCTGGGGGAACCAAAGCCAAATATAGACAGAAGGGATATTTTCCCAAAAAAGTTGGGGGGGGTATAGACTCATTGAGAGAAGATGAGTTAAGATCATGAACAAGGATCCCAGAATGTGAGTTGTCCTGAAGCAGGGGAGAATCAGATGCAAAGACTAGATACATCATGCAGTTCAGTGCTAAGTGTGTGAAACATGAAACATTCATGCTATTTGATGCTTTGTTGCAGAGACAGGAGCAGCAACTTGAAGAGGTAGGCCATAGGAGAAGGAAAAGGAGAGATATTAAAGTGAGATAGAAAGCAGTACGTATATAGTAAAGAAAAAACTACTTACAATTGTCTGTGGTGCCACTTAGTAGAATCAGACCAATTGCTTGTCCATCTTAGACTTACAATTTAGCCAAGAAGATTCTCTTGCTATATATTGTATCAACTGTATGTCTGCTATTTCATGAACCTATAATCTTTATTCTTTATTTCTATATTTTATGAATTGATTATATTGCTCTCTGATATAAAAATCTCTCAGATTGACAAAAAGCACATATAGTGGTAGCAATTCATTGCTTTTCATAGTCATTTCATATCACAACAAGGATGATAATAAAGAATCGCAGGATCCTTGACCTACTTAGACACTTCCCTGATCTAACTCATTTCCATATATGGGGAAAGAAGAAATGTAAGAAAGAAGAGATTACATGACTACAGGCATAAAAACTGGCAGTTGCCAAGCCATTGTTTCTAATATGGATAGTAGGTCTTAAATGTCTTTGTCTATCAACCTCAAAATAATATTAAATACCTATACAGGATAAAATAATAGTGCCTCCATAACATGTTTCTATTAGCAAATATAAATGGAACGCTACAAGGTCATTCTGTTTGCCTTTTGAGCTACTAAATGAATTGCTCATCTAGCCTAGTGCATAGCATGTGGTTGATGCTCCAAAGTATTTGGTGGATGAGTGGGTGAGTAAATTAATTTACTCCCTGGAGTATTGAACAGTGGTTATCAACCAACAAAGAACACCCAGAATCACCTGGGAGTTTATTTTTGTCATTTGTTTGGTTGTTTAAAATGCATACACTAAAGTTTCTCTGAGATTATTTGCACATCTTGAAGAGTGGAGGGAGGTGAGAGATGAGTTAGGATTAACAAGGGTATAATGTATATTTTGAAAAATCTTCCTGGGTCATTCTGATATTCTTCTCACTCCTTATGCCTGTTGGAAAACACAGTTATATACAGTTACTAAACTGATGTATAGTAGCAATAATCACCATAGCAATAATACTGTTCATAAAATTTGATTTTACTTATAAAACCTTGTATATAGATATAGATTTCATGAAAGACCTTCACCTCTGTCATCTCACTGGACACTCATAAAAGCTCCAATGACAGAATTAACATGATGGGTACACAAGTTTGGTTATGTTTAGTGTTTCAACAGAAACATGAATTGTAACGCACAGAAAAATGAGAAAATGGACAAATAGATAATTGAGTAAGCATATCCAAAGAAAGGGTTTAAAAACACCTTAAATATTATCATATTATAATTAATAGCATGTTTACTTTTTCCATAATTACTAACAATCTTTCCTGGTTAGCATTACTACTGACTTTGACTTCTTTCTTCCAGTGAAAACAACCTTAAATTAGATGTTAAAAAATAAACTGCAGTCTTTATTCTGCTACTTAGTATATAGAACCATAGAAATAATATAATTTGTTTCTCTGAGTCAAGGTAATAAGCAAGATTTTTCCACCTGCACACTAAGATGTTTAGTTCAGCCAACCTCTCTGAGCCTCAAATTCCTGATCTGTAAGATGGGAAGAATTACCTGCCTACCTAGCCATCCTCAAATATTATTGGAATAATCAATAAAGTGAAGACATATATGTATTTTTATCCTGTTTTAATTCAACTATGTGTGCTCAGCCAAAGTTGAAAAACAGGGAATAAAATTTAAATTGTGCTAGTATTTTTACCTACTATATCTTAGGATGACCATGAAGTGGGATACTGGAACATGGGGCTCAGCTGTAGAAAAGGATTACCGACTGCTTGGCCTTTTTGAAAGAACGTGTGTTGGTCTCCAATATAGTGTTTTCCTAAGGGGTTTTAATGAGTGATTTTGACTGCTTATGATTTTTGCCTCACTCACTGACTCTGGTACCAACCACTATATAGGACAGAATTCAGTGTTGATGGTGATTTTCCTGTTAGTGATATTGATATTTTATTACTGTAGTTGTCCTTAATCTATTTTTCAATTACAAACTCTTTGAAACTCTCCTCGCACATAGATAGACAAAAAAATCGAGTTTGCACACAATTCTACCAGGGTTATGAACCTACTGATATCCACATTAAGGATCCTCTAAAGGAAGCTGCCATGAGTTATGTCCACAGCCCAAGACTATTGATGATGCATTTGGAATTGCTAACTGTAATTCCAAGTATAACAGCAAGACATTGCTTAAGTAATTTTTCTCAATCAAGGTATTTCTTGTTGTCCCTAAGTAAAGCTTCAATGTCACCAGTGATCTTTTCCAAAGAGGAAGACACGTTGGTTTCTGGTGTTTGTGCATTACCAGCAGTTGACAACACAACTTGGTTTCATTTTTCCCCTGTATTTTAAACTATATTTTAATTCTGACATGTTTATCCATTCAGGATACAGTTGAAGATCACCTAGCCATCTGTCACCTTGGACTCTTTGGAGCAAAATGGGGTTGCTGTCTCATTTGTGTGCCAGGACAACAGGGGTGATCCCAGGTGGACATGGAAAAGATGGAAACTCTAAGCTATCCAACAGCAAAATCTGATATTCTACATCGCCACAGGCTAGGCCAGCAGCCTTTCTGCACAAGACCACAGAAGACCAAGTGAAATAAGAGAAGCACCATAAGCCAAGTATGACAACTGAGACCTGGGTCCACTTCTGTCTAAATGTGCTTAGAATTGACACAATTAAGTGTCAATATGGCTCAAAATGCAGGTGTGTGCCTGTGTTCCTTCCATGTGAAAACTAAAAATATGTCCATGCTTGTCCCATCTCTCCACTTTTTAAAATCCCCAGTAACTTCCCTCAGATCTGTTTTCTGCTACCACAAAACAGCACAGGTAATGGAATTCCATGTCCTCTTTATCCCAAGTCATTTGTTGGTAACTTCATCTACAATGGAGAGAACTCCACATGGCTCTGGACAAACCAGCATGAGAGGAAACAGGGATACTCATTACCTTGGAAGCCACCCAGTACGAACAAATTCCACATTCCAGTGCTTAGAAGAGAATGTGATGCACCACTTGGAAGTTCATTTAGAGCTGCGCTGAGGTCAGTCTCCAATAAGTGATGAACTTAAAGTGAGTATCTGATGACTATGACTTGACTTTTCAATGTCTGAAATCTCTTTGACATTTCACTATCCACTCAAGGAAAAAGGAATTTGCAGCCAGTTTAGTAAATTTTTTTCGCAAGACAAATGGATAGTTCGTTAACTTTGAAATCTACCGGAAGCTAAAATATAAGTGATTCTTGAACCTAGGTGTGGGAAGCTTTTGATGAAATCACAATTAATTTTATCTCCTGAAATGCTCAGTAGTCAGAAGCTGCCTTTTAATCATCACTGTCTCTCCATTTTTTATGAATACCAATGGATTGTGCAATACTGTTTTAAAAAACATTTAGAAGGAAAACTCATCACCGGTTGCACATTATTTTTTTATAAATGTCATTCTACATTTACACCGGCAACCGCAGCAATATATGCAAACCAGATTTGAATGGTTAGCAAAGCAGAGTATTTACAAACACCTTGGATACTTTAGCATTCGCACTCTTTCTTCCTGCCACAGTAAATTTGAATTGGATACCACAGCTGCTGTCAGATCCAAACACGAGTGCATCCTTCAGCTGCCACCCCCTACCAAGAACGCCAGGCAAAATCTGCCCATCTTTCATCCACATCTCCTACCCTGCAGCTCACAATTAGTATTTTCAGTGGAAAAGGAAAATCAAAGGAAACCAGAAGTACAGCTTCTTCCCTATTGCTGATGGGACATGGGAGCCTTCAGTAGCATAAACTGAACAAAATCCATTCCTAAAGTGTTTCTACATCCCTCCCACACTCCCCACTCCCCCATCCCAACCCACCCACCAACTACCACCACCATCATTTTAGATTGTAATTTATAGTCAACAGAACCCACTGTGAGTTACTACATTTCAATGATTAGAACAATATCTCATAAGCCTTTGTTTGAAGCATTTTCCCCATCAGGTCTCTAGCTAACTCCCTCCTCCCCAGTCCTATGCCAAAGACCGTACTGCAGATGTTCCTCAAGAGATACGAAATAAAACAAAAGCCTATGTTCTGTTTCCTTTCTACTCAGAAGTTATAAAAGTATCTGTCCTTACTAGTAAGAGATTAGTACGTTACATTATTCATCCCTGTAGGTACTGTACATATTTTAATCTAAACCTGAGTGTGTTCAGGGAGACTTTCAATAACTACCTTTTCAGAACAACTCATTATTAGAGATATTTTAATATCTTTTATTGCCCATTTTCCCACCAGTAACAGGTAGTACCAGGGCTGCATGCACCAAAATAGAATTTAATGAAACCTAGTGTTCATTCAAATGACTCTCTCATGGCTAAATAGGTAATACTGAAACACAAATATTTTTGTGTTTGGAGCAGATTCTCTAGAGAAAGGCACAGGCAATGTGAGTAATGAGTGACAGTTTCTTAAAGGTTAATATCTTCTTTAATCTATTTCTATAACAGAAAAGGAAAATGCTGTATTAAGCATTGGGTATGCTTTGGGGATTACAGAAACAATTTCAACTATTATGTATATGTTAGACCACGGGGAAAATAAGGAATCCTACACATACATTTTATTTCAAAAAAACACGGGAGTGCCATAAATATGTATTTTCTTTCTTATTAAAGAAGCATCTTACATGTGTGTGAGCATGTATATGTGTGTTAAAAAGAAGAGAAATAAAACTGCCCTTAATACTGGACCAGGGACTGCGATTGTCATGTCAGGTAATGAAACCATTAAATGCATGGTATTAAGAAGAGACAAGATGCAATTAGCCAAGAAATTACTCTGATCTCAGTGACATTTTCAAAAAATCATAATACAATATACATCGGAAGACGTGATTGACAGCCTAATCCAGTTTTGATGGAACATAGTCCACATACTGTGAGTAGAGCAGTGCATGTCCAGATAAAGCTCACAGCTGTGAATCTCTGATATGTCCTTACAGTCTTGTCACCCAGGAAATTCCTCAGGTTTAAAAGATGATGAAAGTATCGACCATTAATGACAGGATCATCTCCTGCCCCGAAATAAAATGTACTAATCCCTTTTGCTAGGTCTATGAATTCCTAATATAAATTATATAAACTCTAGTAATTCATCTCTGTTAGCACAGTTGTGTTTGGAAATTGTACAGCAGTCTTTGCCCTATTTGAAATGCTAGATGAAAGCAAGACATGTTCGTTTAAGCTGCAGCATAAAGTAATTTAACAGAAGGGACAGAATAACTTCTGAGTAATGAGAACTATGGATGTAAAAAAAGGGAAGTTTAAAAGTTCTAAGGTGGTTTGATGGATTTATGCTTCATCTTTGCAAAGAGGCCAGAAATACAAATGTAAAATTTTTAATTAAGCACTTCACTTTGAATGGTTAAATAAACAACAAACAACAGTTTGTGATTAACAAATAATTACAGAAATTAACATGAGAAATTTAGAAATACAAATAAAGGGTACTAAAATTTTCAAATAAATGGTATTAATGAACAGCTAAGGTGAGATGTGCCTCACCATTTTATAATTGTATGTAATTATGTTAATATTCCAGCATAGGCTCACATACATATTCCGCATTAGATATAGACAATGAGTGAAATATCTACATACAGACACACAACAAAAGAGTAAACAAAGGATGTTTGATCTTTCAAAATCTACAATTATTCTATGGAGCAAAGTACCTAAAAGGTAATGATGGTATTATAATGCATTTATGATCCAGTTTATTTATAATTGCCTTATCAATTATATTTTCTGACCTTTATTTTTTATTTTTAAATTTGAATACTGAGCATCACTTTAAGTTATATTTGATATCCTTCAGAGTTATTTAAAGAAAAGTATAGACAAACTAAACTTCGCTCTTGGAAATGTCACTTAAAAAAATGAAATACATACTTCAGAACATGGCAATATTATAATCAACTTCATTTTAAAAATAAATATGCTAAATCTTATCTATGTGGAGAGTAATTAAATGATAAAGATGCTGGCAGAACACAAAATTGATGACTGCTCTTTGACATACAAATAGCCAACAGGTATACAAAAACAGTATGGAGTTTACTCAACAAAACAGAAATAGAAATATCATTAGATCTAGCAATCCCACTGCTAGGTATATATCCAAAAGAAAAAAAATCAGTATATGGAAGAGTTATCTGCACTTCCATGTTTATTGCAGCGCTATTCAAGAAAGCAAGATATGGAAGCAACCTAAGTATCCATCAGCAGATGAATGGATAAAGAAAATGTGGTACATATCCACAATGGAATATTACTCAGCAGTAAAAAAATGAAATATTGCTATTTGCAACAATGTAGATGGAACTAAAGGACAAAACATTCAGTGAAATAAGCCAGACACAGTACAGGAACTGAAGGAAAATATGTTAAATGAAATAAGCCAGACACAGAAAAGACAAATATCATATTTTACTCCTATGTAAAAGCTAAAAAAAATAATAATTTGAACTCATGGAGCTATACAGTGTAATGATACTTGCTGGAGGCTGGAAAGAATAGTGGGGAGGTGGGGATAGTCAATGGGTACAAAAATACGGTTAGATAGAATGAATAAAATCTAGTATATAGTAGCACAATACAGTGACTATAGTTAAAAATAATTTATTTTATATTTAAAAATAACTAAAGGAATGAAATCGGAATGTTTCTAATACATAGAAATGATAAGGGCTTAAGGTGATGGATACCTCCTCAATTGCCCTGATTTGATCATTATCCGTTGTATGCCTGTATCAAAATATCGCATATACTCCATAAATATATACAACTATTATGTGTCCATAATAATTAAAATTTTTAAAATTGATAACTCCTCCTTGGAAATGGCTTTAGAACAATTGGCAAATCATGTAACTATTTTCTATAATGAAACTTTACTTTAATAACAACCAATATTTTACTCTGTTTATCTGCCTTATCAGTTGGGATTCAAGTGAGTTTGTTCTGCTCTCCAAAACAAAAAATTTCTTCAATTGGAAAAGAGTTACTACTACTAATATTCTTCAAAACAATAACAAAAAAATAGACACAATCCAAATGGATAAACAATAGTGGCATATCTATATAATGGTATACCCTTCAGCAATAAAGGGAACCGGCTATTGATACATGCCATAATACGAACGATTCCTCAAAAAGACGTTGAGTGAAAAAAGCAAGACGTTAAAGAACACATATTACATCATTCTGTTTATCTGGAATGTCCAGAAAAAGAAACCTATAGTAGCATGAACCAAATTAGAGGCTGCCTGGGGCTAGGGATGGGAACAGAGATTGAATTCCAAACAGATATGGTTTCTTTTTGGTGTAAAGCAAATATTCTAAAATTGGATTTTGGTGATGGTGCACAACTGTAAATTTACCAATACTTATTGAGTTGTACTTTTTATTTACTTTTCTTATGGGTGAACCTTGACAACATTATGCTAAATGAGAGAAGACAAATACAAAAGGTCATATATTGTATGATTCCATTGATATGAAATGACAGAATAGGCAAATTCATAGAGACAAGGCATATTAGTGGTTGCTGGAGGATGGAGGAAGGGGGCAAGGGGGAGTGGCTGTTAATGGGCATGAGGATTCTTTTGGGGGGAATAAAAGCATTCTAGAATTAGATAGTGGTGATCCATATACAACTTCGTGAATGGAGTTGGGCATTTTAAATGGCTGAATTTTATGGTATATAAATTATACCTCAATAAAGCCATTTTTTTAAAAGAGAGAAAAAAATATATTTGCTTTAAAAAAAACAAGCAAGAAAAATTTGGAACAGAATATAAGGGTAGATTATAAAAAGGGCCTTTCAAGAAACCAACATCATTAAGTCTCTAAGGTGATGGGATGGGATTGGAATGATATTAATTTGAAATAGCAGTCATTACATTTTGATGTTGCCACATGTGTGTTGCCACATGGAAAGCTATTTATTTAATAATGGCTACTAGTGCCTTAAATTCAGTTCTTACTCCAAGCAAAGAAACTGAACAATTTTCAAATAAAGTAATAATCACCATATTTGAAAAGGAAAACAAAGACTTCACCAATAGGCTATCCATCTTGCAATAAAACTGTAGCAGAAATCATTATCCACACATACACTTCTCCTTCCATCCATGAAAATTTACTTCCACCAAACCCACCCTGAACTTCAGAGCTAGTAATACAGTACTTCCCAATTTCAGAATCCTGTAGGAAACAGAACAAGGGAGAACCACTTCTTTTATGTCTGTCTAGAGAATTGTAGTCAAAACCACTGTCATGATCAAAACCTAACAATGTACATAAATTCCCACTACTTGCAGGGATTAAAGATACCCCACAGGTACGATGGGTTACATCTGACTCAGGCCCCTCAAACTTCAGCAGGTTTCAGCAAACTTGAAACTTGAGACAACCCACATTTCATGTGGGTAAAGTGAAAAGAGAAATGACCTATTTTGTGTGTTACTTGAAATCTTTAAATACGTGCATAATAATGTCAGACCATAAAGTAGAAGCAAAACAACTTTAAAAGTCACATTTGGGGGGCAAAAGGGGGACGAAATAATGGATTGTGCCACTTATGACTCAGTTTTACAAAATACTGCAATTCCACTGCTCTAAATGGCTTTAAATTTATTCAAGATGGGTGGAACTGTGGGTGTTAACACGCTTGGCAACTTGTTAATGTTTAGAAGGTGCTTATTCTAGAATCATTGTTTGCATTTGAATGTTTAATATATCAGATCTTAAACCCCATGGTATTTTCTTTATATACCAAGTTGCAGTATCTTTTAAAATTACCCCCAAATTGTGTCCTGTTTACAATTCTCATGGCAACTTTTGTTGTAGCTTGAAATATCAGTTTTTATTACTCTGTTTCTTTTTCTCAGAAAAGCACTTTTAAAGCAAAAACAAAGATTAAACATAAACAAGTTTAAATAGCAAAGAGAAGGAAAAAAAACTTTTATCCAAGAATAAAGAAAAAACGTAGCCACAAAATAACATTTAAAACTAAAGTTCCTGTGAAGCTCCTGGTAACCAACCCTCTCCATTTTTTACCCCACTTGTTTATTTATGAACAGTGATCATATAGTAAATAGTAACCCTGAAAATGTATTAAAACTCTTCTCTTTTTTTTTTTTCAGTTTGGAACAAAGTTGCTAGGCACCTTGTCATTAAAAAAAGATTTTTCAAAATTTTCGTATATGGCATTTTTTGTTTTTGCTTTGGAAAATCACAATTGTACTTTATGTATAACTAAGTATGATTGTTTCTTTACCTAAGGTGACTCAAGATCATTGACCTGAATTGTTTCCAATTGCTTTATATTATCCACATTTGAATCCATAAGAGCACAGATCACTGAAATTTTGATTTTTTTCTTAAAATATAATCTTTAGGATATTTTTTGTTATTTAGGGAAATATAACTTAAAAAGATGACTCTGATTCAAATGGGCCAAAAAGTAAACAAATATGCTTAATATTGTGTATTAAAATTCATAAAGAAAGCATTAGCATTTGAGAATTTTTTCCAGGGTTTTCCCAATTTGACATTTATTTTCCATTTCTTAGCAATTAGCTATAATTTTGGCATTGTATTCTAAAGCAAAAAACTGCCTACCTAAATGAAAAGCAACCTCACCAACACTTGGGTTACTATTTTAGTTTATATGAGTATGAGAAGTTAAACAGACGAGAAAAATAAACTGTTTCAGGGCCATTAACATTTCTGACTTTAAAAATGAGTGTCTTTCTGGTTTGCACTGATTATGAAATGCCGTCTGTTAAAAATGCAGCACTTAAAGCAAAAATATTGCATGTTTATTCTCACTGTCATTAGACTTTAATAATTAACATGGCATTTCTCTTTTAATGTAAAAATTCATTTGCAAAATATATTTTCACAAGCAAGGACCAACTCCTGTATCTCCCTGTGAGGCCTTCAGACCTGGATTGCCAAAGAAAAATGAATAAAACACAGAAAAATGTTTTGAAATAAATGTAAATTTCTAGAATAATGGGTCAGAATTCTTACACAGATTATTAACTCTTTTCTGTATGCATCAGGAAAAAAGGCATATGTAAGAGTCCTAAAATTATAAGCAAACGAGTACATCACGGGTGTTTCATTCCAAAGGGCTGTATCATACAAATGTCATTCCTCGGGCCTACTTTAATATTTAAGGAACAATATCCAGCAATACACAACAAAATCACTATTTTGGAAGGAGGAAAGAACAAAGGAGGAAAGAAGAGAGGGAAGAAGGGGGAGGCAGAAAAGAAGGAAGGGAGGAAGGAAAGAAGGGAGGGAGGGAGGGAGGGAGGGACCCCCTAACTACCATGTACTCTTAATCACTATTTAGATGACCAAAAATATACTATGCCTACTTTTTGAAATTATTTATATAAGGACAAATTTTCCCACCTTAGTGCTTTTCAAAAAACTTGTATCAACTCTAAAAGCATCATACAATTACTATAAGTCAAAAGAACTGAAAATTAATTTAAATGCTACTTATCATGTAATTAAGGGAGAGTAATAATGGGAACGCTCACATAAGTAGAATTGCTTCTGAATCTTCAGGGCTAGATGATTTTTGTTTTCCACTTAAAGCAAATGTTAATTTTTTTTCTGTCAAAATCCGAAATAGCTTTTTGACAGGTTTGTTATGGTTAATTAATTACTTTCATTTGCACTAAGTTGTATACTTGAAGATGAATAGTACACGATAACAAGGCCAGCCTCTGTGAGGAAGACCTTTGGTGGTCTATGCAGTCTGCTGCCTCATTACAGAACTAGCTATCTGCAGGAAGCCTGACTTTGAAAGGTACAGCACGTCCCATAACACCCTCCCCTAACTGAGATGATTGTAGCTTCTTCGGAAAAGTGATGATTAGGAGAGAGAAAAGCAAAACGGAATGCTGTATGAATATTTCATGTAAATGAAAGCAGGCACTTAGCGAACGTGCATCTTGATTGATGCTAGAGTGCCTCTAAACGTCTTGACATTGAAGGGTTCCGACTCCCCTTCCCTCGATGACTGCTTCAAGAGCTGCGGTTAATAGTGGAATACGACCATATTTAGCTGAAGGGCTCTTTATTACTGGCTAATATTAAATAAGACCACAGGCCTCGGGTTAGTATAAGTGAATTCTAGATAAAAGAGGCTTCAGAGAGAACCCTAAATGAGATATGATAGTTGCGTTTCATCTCGGTTTTTATTTTTTCTCATCCTGGAGCATCATTGTTTATTTCACTTTTAACCCCTCTCAAGAAAGAGCCAAAGGACTCAAGTTGCCTTGCAGAAAGAGGTCCAATAAACAAAAATGGGATCATGTGAAGATGGATGCACATGATCTCCAAGTCATTTTACGTAAATAATAGCACCGGTGGTGGTGGTGGTGGTGGTGGTGATGGTAGCAGTAGTAAATAAGAGAAAAGCCCTCATCATGGATATTTTTAGAAACGTATTTATTTTAGACATAAATAGCATTTTTTTCTAAACATGTACAATAAATCATCAGTCCCTTTCTTTTCCTCTATACATGCAAGTTTTCTCTTCCTAACGAGTAAGGAGATTACCGAAGACATTCAAACACCAGAATAATTTTGAAATGCAAATTTAAGGCTTTAGAAACTCAGTTCTATGGCAAGAGTGAGAAAAACAGCAGTGATCGGTTTACCAACATCATCACAACATGCTCTCTCCAACATTAAAGATCTAAGGCCATTTTCTTCCAGAAAATGCTTGACTGCCATTTGCTGAAGTCAAGATTGCAGCCCCCTTTGGCTCATCACAAATCACCTGTCACTGAAGGGTAAACAAAGTCTCCATGAGCTGTGACCACCAGAGAGATTTCTGTTCATGGCTCAACCAAAATAAGGAGCCCAGAGGGAATCACTGGCAAGAGCCCCACATATCGGACGTTCCTGCTGTCAGAGGCCACTTCTCTTCTGTGAAATACCTAACAACAGAAAGAAAAGGAAAGGAGAGAGTTGAGGGAAGTATCTCAGAAAGCTCACTGGAAGCTTCCAATTGCGTTTAAAAATTCAGTTCTGCAAAGCGATGGGCCACACAAAACCCGATAACTTGTTTTGTACTTTCCCAATGCTTCTTTCTCTTCTAATCCCACTCAGGGACTCTTGGGGCTCCTTTAAGGGAAGAGTTAATATTTCATGCAGAGCCGGGTTCGGGGGCTCAGCCTGTAATCCTGCGCTTTGGGAGGTTGAGGTAGGTGGATTGCCTGAATCCGAGGGTTCGAGACCTGCCTGGGCAACTTGGCGAGACCTCATCTCTACAATAAATCAAAAAATCAGCCGGGCGTGGTAGCGCATGCCTGTAATTCCGACAACTTGGAAGGCTGAGGCGGAAGGATCGCCGGAGCCCAGCAGGTCGAGGCTGCGGTGGCCGGGAACGTGCCACTGCACTCCAGTCTGGGTGAAAGAGGGAGACTCCAACTCAAATATATATATATATATATTTCATGCAGGAACAAAATAAGACTCTGAAGTGTACAGAAACACATGCAAATGGATTTAAGAACAGAGAACTTGATATGCTCTTGAGTCTGCTGAGATCTGCATCACTGAGTCATAGAACTGGAAAAGACTTTTCAAAATCACTAAGTCCAGTCTCCTGATCAAAGGAAGCAAAATGAGGAACTTGCCAAAAATCATATACTTAAGGAGTAGCAAACCAGTACTAGGTTTTAGGTCTCATGATACTCAATCTTTGTTTTGTGTTAATAAATTCATGATATAATTGACATGATGTCTTTCTTTCAAATGGCTAATTTTTTAATTAATAAGAATCCATTGTTTTGTATCCTTGACCCTTCTTAACACTTATTTAGACCTGGTGTGGTGGCTCACACCTGCAATCCCAGCACTTTGGGAGACTGAGGCAGGAGCCCAGGAGTTCGAGACCAGCTTGGGCAACATAGTGAGACCTTGTCTTTACAAAAAATCAAAAAATTAGCCAAGCATGGTAACTTGGGAGACTGAGGCAGGAGAATCACTTGAGTCCAGGAGGTCAAAGCTGTGGTGAGCTATAATCCTGCCACTGCACTCCAGTCTGGGTGATAGAGTGAGACCTCAACTCAAACACAAAACAAATCAAAACAAAACACTCATTTAAATTATCAATCCATAGGAAGCAATAAAAGATAACCATACATGACATAATTTATACAAGTTTACAAAGTACTTCCACATTAATTATCCAATTCAGCTCATCCCAATATATTGGGAAGCAGATATTTCTCTACTTTAGAGTAAAAGAAACCTAGTCTTTCCTTCATGTAAACCAAACTGAGATTGAGTTCTTTGCCTTAGCTGGTGGATATGTGAATGCCAGAGCACAGTCTCATGCCCACATCTTCTGGCTCCAAGATAATTGCTCATTACCCCTCACTTTATTATTTAATAGGTATTTATTAAATACCTGTAATATGCCAAGCTTCTGATTCAATCTCAGGGTAATATATAACCACTTAAAGACTGATTCACATTCCTCACATTGGAATGCAACCTTTCCATATTTGTCCAATCAAGTTTTATCTACTAGCCAGTTAAGAGTTAGTATTTAGGAGCTGACCTTATGCTTGCTTAATTCTTATCTACTCTATTACCTCTGTTTTTCACAGATGTCCCATACGGTACACATATGGCTTCCAAGTGAGGTCTTTATGTCTAACTCTAGATACAAGGGTTCATTGACTTTTCAAATGGCATTAGTACTATAAGACAGAACAAAGAAATCCGGCAGCCCCATCGGCTTTTAATGTGTTACAATGCCTGACAATAACACGTGCAGCTTTCAGGGCCACAGGAAGCAGGCTTTAAAAAAAACGATTGCACACAGCATTTGGAAAATGACAAGTGGTGAATCCTGGATTCCATTATTATTATTATTAAAATTAAACAGAGATTTAATCTCACATTCCATGGGCAGTCAGGCAACTGACTTTAATAACTGTAAACTGAGTCTTACGTGGTACTGCACTCAACCTCATGCTTTAATTAAGTCAACAACGACAGCCATGGTACACGCAGAGGCGATGAGCTACAGGCTGCTCTCTGCCTGCCCGAGTGCAGTCCCCGTGAGCCAGGCAGGAGCAGCAGCCGTTGATGCCACTGTTAGATATTTATGAAAGAGATGCTCTGAATTTTATCGTAGTGGTATAGATCAATTTTCAGGACACAGTCCTTAACAGTGTATTCGGAGGCTAGGTACAAAACCAATTTTATCTGCTTCAGTGATGTGTGAACTGTATGAGGAAAGACATCTCCCAACTCTCTGATAGCTTATCTTCCCTGGTGACCATTTATGCATGCTCTTGTAAATATACATATTTTACAAGGGAAGGGAGGGGGAGAGAGATGCTCTTTAAACTCTCCTTTGAGATGACCTTGAAGAAGGAGCATTTGAATCTTCAGGAAATTAACATTCGAGTGTATTTCTGTAATGATAGGTGGGTGGGAAGTGCCACTCAGAAAACAGCTAATATCATGGGTAGCAGGCTCTTGACCAGAATATCTTTCCCTCTAAGGTCTTTTCTTCAAAGAGGCAAAGATAAGCAGGGCTGCTTGGGCCTGGAAGTCAAGTCCTTCTCCCAAATACAGAAAGGTATAGCAGGCACAGAGCTATTACAAATAAAGTAACTATGAAAGAGATGTTGATGTGGTATTTTCTCAGGAAAGTAAATCTAATGAACATCCAGAGAGAAACAAAAAGGCCCTTTTAAGCAAATGCACAAGTAATCATATACTTTCAAACACCATATTAATGACAGGACAACAGCAGTGAAAATTGACCTTTGTTTTGTGTTATTTATACCAAGCCTAAGGAGTCCATATGTAAGCCAGATTGATTGAAACACGTTGTCCTTCCTTTCATTTTCCAGGCTGTCAAGACATAGGTTATCACCTTAAATCTCACACACTTGGGGTTTTGATCAGGAATTGGTTGCCAGTCCCAATTTCCATAAGGGTACCTCCTGCATTTTCTAAGGTTCACCAATTCCTGATCAAAACCTCAAGTTCCCATGTCATAAGAGATAAGATAGACAAGTGGGATCTCACCAAACTGACAAGCTTCTGCAAAGTCATAGAAACCATCAAGAGAGCAGGGAGACAGCCCACAAACTGGGAAAAAATATTTGCCTACTGTGCATCTGACAGAGTCCTAACATCTAGGATCTACAAGGAACTCAAATGTGCCAAAAAGAAAAAAACAAACAGCCCCAAAATATATGAATGGACACACCTCAAAAGAAGACATACAAACAGCCAACAGATACATGAAAAAATGCTCAGCCTCACTAGTCATCAAAGAAAAAAATGCAAATTAAAACCACACTGCGATACCATCTAACTCCATTCAGGATGACCATCATCAATAACACAAAAAACAACAGATGTTGGAGAAAATGCGGAGAAAAGAGAACACTTCTACACTGTTGGTGAGAGTGTAAACTAGTACAGCCTTTGTGGAAAATAGTGTGGCGATTCCTAAAAAAATCAACTTTTACAACGCCGCAATCCCTCTACTGGAAATCTACACAGAGGAACTTAAATCGCTCTGTGAAAAAGATACCCGCACACGCATGTTTATTGCAGCATTATTCACAACAGCAAAAACATGGAACCAACCATCCTGTCCACTGAAAGAGAACTGGATGAAAAAAATTGGTACATATGCACAATGGAATATTATGCAGCCATAAAGAAGGAAAAAATTATGAACTTTGCAGCAACTTAAATGGACTTAGAGTCTATAATCACAGAAACAAAGACCTGAGTACCACGTGTTCTCACTCATAAGCAGACCTTGAATAATCATTTTAATACTATAAGAAAAGAATTGGCAGTAGCAGGAAACTGCCAGGGGAGGGTGGCAGGATTGGCAGCAGTGGGAAACTGCCAGGGGAGAGGGGCACACCTCATCAACAAGAAAACCTGCATAATGAACATTTGTATACCTACCCTGAATTGTACTCCACATCTTTAACATAAAAACATTTTTTAAAAAGATCTCATACACTCTCTTTTCATATATTTTTCCTCCCCATGTCTTTAGGTACACATTTGAAGAGTGACTCTTCTCATACACCCAACACTTAGTTTGGGCTGATTTCATATGCATAGCCATGCACCTTTGAATAAGTATCTCATTACTGCCTGGAACAGAGGTGGGTAAGGTTTTCTATAAATAACAGATAATAAATATTTTGGACCTCGAGAATCCTAGGGTCTCTATCTCAAGTATTCAACTCCACCATCATAGCATGAAAGTAGCCATGGCCTTGGATTATACACAAACAAATACAAGTGGCTGTGTTTCAGTAAAACTTTATGGACACTGAAATTTGAACTTCATATAATTCCCATATTTTACAAAATATTATCATTTAGGATTTTTGTCAACCATTTAAAAATGATTAAAAACCATTTTTTGCAGGCCATCCAAAGAGACAGCAGGTGGAATTTGGCTTATGGGCTATAATTTTCTAACCCCTGGCCTACAGAAAGGGTAAAAAAAATGTCAGAATTACTGCCATACTTAGCCTATGTGCATTATTTAACAATTACAACCTAACTTAACTTATACAACAACTTAAGAGGCAAACAGTGAGCAAAGTATCCGGTGATGGTGAATCACTGCTGTATGAAACCCTAGGCACAAAGAAAATCAAGAGAGATAGTGAAGAAGAGAATGGGTATTTTTAATATATTAAATCCACTAAAATATCTCACCACACATAGCTCTGAATATGTACTGCATTCATAACCATTGGGTAGACTAACTTGATCTTTAGACACTTTAACAATCCCATACACCTTCCACTTATACCCAGATATTTACATATTTCAATCCAAATAAATTATAAGAGTAACTCTGACTTTATTACCTAACTTATCTGAAGATGTTGAGTACACATAATCAGTATAATCGTGTGGAAGTTTGAGGGGAGGCAGACTGGGAGAAGTGACTGTTTTTTTGTTTTGTTTTTCCATCTTATATGAATGGGATGATGGATTTTGGTGTCAGAGAGACTTGGGTTTGATTTCTGGTACCTTGGGCTTATTTACCTCTGTAAGCTCCAAAGAAATACAAATGGGAATTATAGTACTTAATTTATGGAATTTTCATGAGCTTAAAGGAGTCTGCTCTCCTAAAACCTGGCTCTTGGTAGATATTCAGCAAATCTCTATACCATTCCCATTTCCAAGGAATCTTTAGTATTTGATGGGAAGACCACTGTAAGTTGCTGAGCTGGCACCCTTGATTTTTTTTCAGGTCTATCTTATCTATAATGCCACATTGCTACCAGTTTTTTGAAAAGGTATTTCTTTCTATTTATTCTTATATAGTCCACAAAGGAATCCTGGTGCTAATGTGACTTTACTTCTTTTTAATAGTATTTCTTTCCATCAAATTCCTAGGATATCTTTTTCAAAGGAGAAGAGTTTCCAAGTGCTGTATATTTTCTGTTTCATGTGTTCAGCTTGCTGGTACCAATTCCAGAACAAATCTCCTGTTCACAAGCAGGTATCATTATGGATTCAATGATAGTGGCATTTTCAGCTATATAGAAAGCCAGTAAATTGTGATTTCTGACTACCTGACTTAAATAATGAGAAGAACCTTCATTCTAGTCAAGAACCTGAGACAGTCTATGACACAGTGGACTTTTTTCAGATGAACAGTGGCTGGAAATGTTCTTTGCAAAATCTGCTATAGTCTAAATGCTTGTGTACCCCCAAAGTTCATATGTTGAAATCTTTATACCCAATTTGAGGGTGTTAGGAGGTGGAGTCTTTGAGAAATGGTTAGGCCATGAGAGTGGAGCCCTCATGAATGAGATTAGTGCTCTTATAAAAGAGTCTTGAGAGAGATCCCTCACCCATTCCAGCATGGGAGGACCCAGCTAGAGGGCACTACCTGTGAACCAGGAAGTAGCCCTCACTAGACACAGAATATGCTGGCACCCTAATTGTGAACTTCCCAGCCTCTAGAACCGGGAGAAATAAATTTCTGTTGATTATAAGTCACCCAGTCCATGGTAGTTTGTTATAGCAGTCTGAGCAGACAAAAACCCATTTCTTATTTCAGTATACCTTTGTTTTTCTGCCCAGATCCTGTACTCAGCCCTGGGAAAATGAAAATTAGAAAGCCAGTGTCCTTGCTCTCACTGCCTTTCAGTCCAGGGGTAGAGACCACAGATACACAGAGACAATAGCACACTGCGACAGGCTGTGTGAACACCTACAAGAGCTGTACAAGGATGTCTGCCTGCAGGAGTGGGAAGACGTCACCAAGAAGGTAAACTTTAATCTCAGACTTAAAGGTGAGTAGGAGTTTGCCAAAAATGGAGAGCATCCCACACAGAACACTCAGAGAAGACCGAATAAGAACTTCTCCCTTGTAGCAAGTCCCTGATACCTGCCGGGCTAAGGAAGCACACTGTCCTGTGTGCCATTGCATTCCATCATTAAGTCCTCCACTTTGAAATTGCATAAGATCGTTTTCCATCCCCCCCCACTAAGCTGTAGTATAGACTCCCCAAAGGCAATATGTATCTATCTAATTAAAATGAGATTTTCAAGACACTTAAAGGATGAACAAAAAAATTAAAGGATGAGATTTTAACCTCAACTGTCTTCCAGAATATTTTGATAGAGAGAGACAGAATTATAAGAATTAGTTTTTTTATAAAAGGGCACAATAAATGATGAAACAATATTTGTCATGTGAATGAATGAAACTGTAAAAAAAATTGGGCCAAAAAATTAGGCTTTTTCTTATATTATGCTGAATCAAAATAAATAAAACTACAAGAACTGACACTTTAAGAGGAAACCTGAAATTCCATCCTCCTTCCTGCTTACTTTCAAACAGTGAGAACCTCCAGCAATACCTGTCTGAAATCCATCCTGCTGACCAAGAGTAGATGTGACTCATATTTGGGGTAAGTTGGTAAACTTGCTTCTATCTCCCTCCCAAGCATATTTACCCAGGTCTCATGACTCTGCTTCTACTCAGTACTCTAAGTCCTTAAAGGGGATTAGAGCTGAACCGCAGCTTACTTAGCTAAAACCTTGACATACTGCCTAGACCTTTCTAAAGACCAAACTGCATCTCTGGAAGCTCCAGCTACAGACAAACCATGGTTCTGAGTTTCCCTGTATAGACCATCCAGAACAGCAGTGATAACAGCCTCCCATCTCCTTACCTCCTTTTCTTTCTGGACACTTCCTGTTTCACTAACTACACCAATTACTTTACCTCACTCCTGTCCTCAACAGCCAGCCAGGGTCAAGCTAGTACTTGCTACAGGCTCAAAGACATTGACATTTGGATTGCCAGGCCCTTGCTATGCTTTGAACAAATCTGCCACAGAGTACGGACTCTAAACCATACTCAACATCCACCATCCCCAACTCCAGGCTTCCCCATGCCCCACTGGCTTAGCCCAGAGACAAAGTTCCAGTAAAGCCAGCCCAGGACAACACACTTACAATCACATTGCTTCTACTAAAGGTTCATTTAAAGCACTAAGTATCTCAGGGTGTTTTTTAAAAATGATGAGGGACAATTTCTGTCAATGCAAGCATGTCTCAAAACTCTATAAATGAGTGTTCTCTCACTGTGGGAACAAAACTCAGGTTTCACATCTATTAAATTGTTAACTTCACAGTACAAGTTTTTGCAAAACTCTTGCACCCTGCACAGCTTAGTTATGTATAAATTGTGTGCAAAGACATAAGCAAATTTACCTCTATTTCTAGCCGTGGTTTTAAACTATACTCTCTTATAACCTAATATTGCATGTTTAATTCCCCATCTGTTAGAAAAAAACCATGAAGCAATCAGGGGAACAGCAAGTACATGAAAGAAAATACCAAAATTATCTCAAAAGAATACATCCTCATAATGTAAGGTGGAAAATGGCTTGAATGCAGACCTTTTTAGTCTTTTCAAGTAAAAAGTTTGAGCCCCACAAATAATTTTTATAGTATAGTTCACATTTAGCAACTTAAAAGTCTCTTTCATTATGAACTAACATAACCCCCAGCCCAGCCAACTTTATAAGAACACTTAACAATCATTCTTATTTTAGAAATCAAAATAAGTCTAATTAAAATTATAAGAAACTTACTAACCTTAAAAGCTGAGATTTTAAAGAAAACTTTTAGTGTGTTTATATTGTCATTTACTTTTTATTCTCAATTTTCTGTCTTCACTGGTTTCACAATTAACTAGTATTCAAATCTGTGAAATACTTAGAAGCATGAAATTTACATAAATAAAACAAATTAACACAGTTAATATAATATTGCCTCCTGACATCCCCATTTTCAGATGTCATCAACAAATAATCAAGATACCGAGTCAGGGTAGGCATTGTTCCTTAATAATTGCTTAGATTATCACAAATTCACTAATCATTACAATATTATACAGAAATTTGTTTTTAATCCAGTGAACATATTGCTAATGACTGAAACATCTTACAGCATCATCTTTTCTAACAGCAGCAAAATGCCAGGGAATTGATTTTAATTAGGTTTTAGAAAAAGAATTATGTAGAATTCAAATATGTCATTCAATTTATATGTCAAGGAGACTCTCAAAAAGGATGATGTGGTTAGCTGGACTTTGAGAGAGGGGCAGGCCTGTGTTTGGAATTCTGCAATTCATTTTGAAAGCCCACCTATACACACTGCTGCTGAGTATCTTACTCTACAGTGTATGTTCCAACAGGTTTCCTTCTCTCTACCTTCTTCTATAGCAATAATAACCACTAAGGCAAATCATTTGGGTGTCTCAGTATCAAGAAAAATGATCACTTTCCCAAATCTTGCTTTACAAAACCACAGGGGGGTTAGGCTTTAATTTAGTAAGGCAGTACAGAATTTTGAACTGAAAACTTATTTAATGAGGGTTAGAATAGACATAGCCTTCTAAGGAGACAAAAAATAAAAGGGAAGCCAGAATGCTACCATTAAAAATTGATCATTTTTGAGATTGTGAAATGGGGATTGGGGGTGAAAATTAGATACATCTTTATCCTTTAAAATTCTAGCAATTCACACGCTTAAATATTTAAGATGGCTTTTCAAGAGATGCCAACAATAGTTTCTTGTGCATTCTATCCACGTCTGTTGTATTGAGACCTGTGAGGCTAATACAGGTACCCACTGAGTAAGAACTATAACAGGTTTCTGAGTTTCTTGAAGGAAATTTTCCAAAATCAACATTACATCAAAGAATGAGTAAAACATGAAGTAACTATTTTGAATATTCCTTTTAAAAAAATAATTCCACTTTCACAAATGACACATTCCCTTAAAAAACTCTTGGTCCTGAGAGGGATTGGAGCTCCTAAACTCTCTCAAGCTCTTTGGAAACAATCAATATTTTGAGTTGAAACCCTTTAGAAATTCTCTTCAAGTGACTACCTATTTAGTTATTGTATATCTGATGCACTCTGCAAGATTTCAAAAATTAAAGTCTGGGCCAGACTCAGTGGCTAACACTTGTAATCCCAGTGCCTTAGGACACTAAGATGGGAAGATCACTTGAGCCCAGGAGTTTGAGGCTGCAGTGAGCTATGACAGCATTACGGCACTCCAGCCTGGGCAACAGAGCAAGAACCACTCCTCTGTAAAAGAAAAAAATTTAAAGTCTGAAGCTGATGTTTTCACAAAGTTTAAATCTCTCATTATTTCTTTTTACTTTCATTCATTTATCCAACTATTTACCAACTCATTCACTTAAGATTTATTGGACACATACTATTCTACCTACTCTGCTCCCCAGTATTAGGATAGTTCTGTCCTGACTCTACACGAAGTCAAAATACCATGCACGAATCATACAACAGAGTAAACACAAACATAGTGGGAATCCAAAGCTCTAGAAAATGAGTGCCATGTGGTGATAGAAGAATAACGAGCATCGCTGCCAATCACTCTGTTCCAACTGCAGCTCACACAGATTAACACAAAGTCTAAATAGAACAGACTTGCTGTTCCAAATTCACTTAAAGAAAGCTTACATAATATAGTAGTGTATTATGGATTGGAAATTGCAGTATGATGTGTCACTCTACAGAAGTATGTATGAGATACGAGTGATGCAAGGAAAGGAGCATGGGAGTGAGGGTCAGGGGTGAGGGGGTATGGTGAGCTCATGCAGAGATTCACACAGAGAAAACTCCTAAGCAAGTCCTTGAGAAGATGAGCAGTAGTCTAAAAGGATAACAAGGAGGATAAGATATCCTGTGTAGATGAACTAGCAAGAGCAAAAGTTCAGAGAAACTGCAGGTATTTCTGTACAAGTTCTGGTGGAGGGGTTAGTGTTGGAGGGTGAGCAGAACCAGATCAAGCAGGGCCTTGCCTATCTTGCTGAAGAACATGCATTTTATTGTGTAAACCACTTTTAGGTGTCAGCATCTCTTTTTATTCTTAAAAACAACTGAAGATTACAAAGAGCTTCTGATCATATGGGTTATACTTATTAATATGTATCACATTAAAAATTAAAACAGTGTATTACTTGAGATATGCATATATTAATTCATTCTAAAGATAATAAACCCATTACATGATACAATAAATATTTTAACAGAAAAATAACTATTTTTCTGAGAAAAATAGAAAAAATTTAGTTTTCTATTTTTGAAAATCTCACTGAGGTCTGGCTTAGTGAAAAAATAGCTGAATTTTTCTCTCTCTTTCTGTTTTGTTTGTTGAGATATCACGGAGACACTGGAAAATTCCACTATACATTCATGAGAGAATGTGAGTGAATAATATAAATACAATTTTAGTATTATTACAAAAATAGTTTGACCTTTCAGATCCCCTGAAAGAGCCTCAAAGGCCTCCAGGGATGTCCAGGTCATACTCTGAGAACAGTACCACTGTTGTAGTTTGAGGAATCAAGTTATGTTTTAACAAGGGCATAAATGACTACATCCGCATTTTAAAAATTGCCACTTCAACTGACATAGCTATAAGAAAAGCAAAGTAAAAATATTCTGGAGAGTGTACTCAACTTTCACAGAAAATTTTCATTCGCCTTAAGCACCAGCTTTTTACTACAGAGATTTTACTTTTTGACACCATCAAAACAACAGATACCTCCTCAAACATGTTTGATATTTGTCTGGTTCTATCACTGAAATGTTAACAAAAGTAATTATGGATAACTGTATAACAGTCAACTAAAAATTTAAGCAAAATTGACAAATACCTAGAAAATATAACTTATGAAAACTTACCAAAAAAAATAAAACCCAGAGTAGTCTGATAAGCAGGACTGATATTCATCCTGTAAGCATTTGTAGAGCTATATTATTTATTTACAGCTGGTGTTCATTTGAGCAACCAAATGTCCATACTAGTTGACCTATGTCTATTTTCTATCTCATGCGAATAACAAGATTTAAAATATCATATTGACCTGGTCCATAAAATTATTGAATCAGAATCACTTTTCCACAAATAAAACTCCAAGTCCAAATGACCACACCATTGAGATATGCCAAACATCGAAAGAGAAAATAATACTAAATGTATATAAGCTATCCCAGAAAACAGGAAAAGAAGAGCCACTTTTTTTTTTTTTTTTTTTTTTGAGTTTGAGTCTCACTCTTGCCAAGACTGGAGTGCAGTGGCTGCTCCCGGCCACCGCAGACTCGACCTGCTGGGCTCTGGCAATCCTTCTGCCTCAGCCTTCCAAGTAGCTGGAACTACAGGCGCGTGCTACCACGCCCGGCTAATTTTTGATTTATTGTAGAGATGAGGTCTCGTCAAGTTGCCCAGGTGGGTCCCAAACCCACGGGCTCAGGCAATCTACTCACCTCAGCCTCCCCAAGCGAGAGATTACAGGCTGACCCACCGAGCCTGGCTAGAAGAACCACTTTTTAACTGGTTTTCAGAGACTAGTATGACCTTGATACCAAAATCTTATAAATAGTGCATAGAAAAGGAAAATTAAAAGAAATATCAGTCATAAACACAGATTAAAAATTCCAAAATAAAACACAAGCTGATTACCCATATAGCAATATACAAAGTGGATAATACAACATGACTAAGTTAAGTTCATCAAAGGAATATATGATAGCTTGAATATTGCAAAGCCAATCAATGCAATTTACTCCCTTAACAGATTAAAGAAGAAAAATCATATGACTATCTCAATAAATACAAAAAAATTTTGATAAAATAAAATTGAAAATCTTTTCTTTTCAGCATTGGTCTGGAAGTATCATCCAGTACATGAAGGGGAAATGAAAGTTATTATTAGTAAATGATAAAATGTGTACACCCAAAAAACTATGTGAATAAATTTTAACATTAATTAGTTTAACAAATTGTCAGAATATAAGGTCAATATAAAACAGTAATTTCATATCTGTATAACAGAAATAGAATGTGAAATAAAATAAAATATCACTTTAAATAGCATTTAAAAAATGAGATAACTTGGAATAAATTTAACAAAAGATTATAAGAATTCCCCTTTCCTTTTAGGAAAAAAAAACTCCCTTTTCCCCTTAAAGAAGTAATAAAACTAATTTAAAACATTAAAGAAGACCTAAATGAATGGAGAGATTTCAATATTCATATATTGTAAGACACAATGTTGTAAATTTGTCAGTTCTCCCAAATTAACTAATAAATTTTAAAAAATCTTAATCAAAATCCCAAGAGATTTATTGTGGAACTTAACAGGCTCATGAAAATTCACAGATAAAAGAATAGTCAAACTACTCCAGAAGATGTACAAGGTGGGAAAACATGCTCTATCCGATAATCAAAATTTATTTTAAAATATAGTAATTAATAGTAATTAATATAGTAAAATATAGTAATCAAAGGAGAACCAAGGGACATTCATATACATTTATAGAGCCTTGATTTATGACAAAGATGGTCTTGTAGAGCACTGGGTAATAAATATTTTTTTAAAATAAAATGTGCTGGTAACATGGGATAACCATACAGGCATTCATGTCTCATATCAAGTACAAAAATCAATTCTAAGTGTGAACAATAAAACTTTAAGGCTTTTAGAAAGTAATATAAGTGATCATCTTTATATCTTCAAAGGTTGGAAATTCTTTCTCAAATAAGAAACCAAAAAGTAGTAACCTGAAAAGACTGGAAGATTTGATTACATTAAAGTTTAGATCGCTTCTTTGTGAAAAGACACCATAAAAAGTTAAAGACAATCCAGAGATTATACTTTTCTGTAAGGCATCTACTTCAAACACTAGTATCCAGAATATATAAAGAATTTCTACAAATAAATAGCAGATAATCCAACAGAAATATAGACCAAAAAACGTTAACAGTTCACAAAAGAAGAAAACTTGATGGTCAATTAATGTATACATATTTCATACACACCATGTCAAATCTTTTTGGCCTTAACTGTCTCCACAACATCTGGATATTTGCTCCAGCCCAACCACTGCCAGGACTCCAATTCCAAAGAAATTCTGACAAAATTCATGCAAGCACCATGGCACCTAACCTCAAACACATGCCAAGTACCTCTCACCTCCTCCCCCAGGGCCTTCCCATTTGATAGTTAGGATGACTTAGCACCCATGTGTGCACAGCCCAGAGATATATAGGAAATCAACGTCCCTTGGGGTGAATCTTTGACCAGTGAGAAACAGGAGCCAAAGAATAAATTCTTCCTCCTTCTTCATGACTTGTGTCCCTCCTAAAACTATTACCCACAGATTTTCATGAGAAACAATTCTTCATACAGTTTCTCAGAAGAGTCTCCCAAGATCAAGCAATCATTTGCATTTGATAACAGAAGTGTCATCCTTGAGTTAGCTGTTTCTTATTTTCTGCCTCACTCTCTTGGCCCCTCAGTGCTGCTCTCTTGAGTTACGCCCCCTACTAAAGTAAGAGCACTTAGCCTTGACTTCAAGCTCTGCTTTTTGGGGAGCCCAACTAAGGCAATATGAAAAGTTGCTTAACCTCATTTGCAATCAGTGAGTTACCTCAATGAGACACCAATACATCCCTACCACACTGGCAAAACTTAACAGTTCTGACAGTACCAAGTGTTAGCAAGAATGTGGAAAAACAAAAACTCACTCATATACCGTTAATAGGAGTACAAACTGATCTAACCACTTTGGAATATGATTTGGTTTTATTCAAAAAAGGTATATATATAGATATCTTAGAACTGAGCAATCCAACTTTTAGTTAGATACCTAAGAGAAATAACAGTTTTACCATGAAGCTAACCGAATTTAAACTTCAAGGCACTTCATTGGAGTGGATTCCCCTCTAAGACCTTGTACTTAGTTTTGTATTCACATTTTTTATGTGAGTGTATGTGTATGTGTATGTTTTAAAAAGAGTCACCCAAATTGTAAAACCATCAGACTCCAAAAATCCTGGATCAGCTTTTGTCTGAATAAATTTGTTCAGGATACAACTATAAGAAGCAACCTCATTCATAATAGTTTCAAGCTAAAAACAATATAAATGAGCATCAACTGTTGAATGACATATAGGTCAGGGAATCGTGACTGGAAAAAAGGGACTTATTATAGGACTTTGACCTTAAACAACTATAGGACAAGCTAGGGAAAAAAAGGTCCAGAAGAAGAAGTTGGAGGATCAGTGAAAGAGTCACTAACCAGTCAGTAACCAGTCAGTTATTATCTGAACTGAAGAGGATGGAGGAAGGGAAAACTCCAGGAGGTGCCTATAGGAAGATGCTGCCTCCAGGTAGTTACCACCAGCCAGGGTTGTGTTGGTCTATGGGACAAAGAGTCAAGAAGAAAAGATGCATAAAGAGAAAAAGAATGTGAACAAGTTAGAATCCACTGAACATCTCTGTGTCTATCAACACATCCTCATCACCATGAAGACTTACAGAGAACCACAGTGGCTACTTTATTTATTACTTCCAAACACAAACATCTCCTTTTGTCTAACTCTAACTCAGAATCCTGCAGGGAAGGGAATTCTGGAAAACGTAGTTACCAGTTTAACCAAGCTGACATAGCATAATCCAGCACAAATGGATAAATTCTGGAATTTATCCATTGGTGCAATGAAAAACTATATAGCACAAATTATGAAAAAGTACAGCTATACATACAATGTGGATAATTTTACAAACTTAACTTTGGGGAAAAAGGCAAGATACATAAAAAGTTTTGTTAAAGCAAGAATTCATAGTGTATGATTCCTTTTCTATAAGACTGAAAAAGAGATTCAACTAACAACATTGATTATAGATGCATACATAGGTAATAAAACTAGAAAGAAAAGCAAGGAATCAACTACTATGAAAGTCAGAATAGTGATAACATCTAGGGAGGAGAGGAATGTCATAATAGAAGTGATTCTGGAGAGTAGGCATTATTCTTCTTGTAGACCATAGTATTTATTACACAGCTTTTGCTTTGTAATTATTCATTAATTTTATGTTTCTATCTTATGCACTTTTTTCATATATGTTATATTTCACAAGATTAAGGAAAAAATAAAATAATATTTGACAAACTGACTTCCACCAGGTCTCTACCTCAGCACCTATGGGCACATCCCATTGAGTCGTAGAAGTAGACAGAGGAAAGAGAAGCATAGTGGGATCTTCACTCACAAGTCCACTTCCAGCAGCTATGATAAATTCCAGGGAAGTCACTATGCCTGGATTTGTAGGCTTATGAATATTACCTATTATATCTAAATTAACTGTCAATACATGAGGGCAGATAAAATTTTTCCTACAAAGACATCAATTTCTCCTAGTAGGAGTTTTTTTTCAGCCTCAATAAAAGGTAAAATGAATGATGATCAGGACACAGTATTAACAAAGTTATCAAGAAGATAATGTAATGAGGATTTAAATTCACCTTTGTTTACAATAAAACTTGCCCTAACAGCATATTGGTCCTGAAACAAACAAACAAACCCAGAGCACTAATACTTAACAGTTGCATGACCTTGGGCAAATTCCTTAACCTCTCTAAGGCCAGAATGCCCTGTAAAATTAATAAAAGTGTGCCCATAGCCTATGTGATAATTAAACGAGATAATCCATGTTAAATGTTTAGAATACTACCTGAGAAACAGCAGACACATTCAATATATCAGATATCATTTTTACTTTCGTTGGTTTTTTGGAGGTGAGGTTGTTATTATTCAAAGGATCCATAAAGGATGAAAATCCATGCTATTACATCATTGCTCAAATGGTCTCACAGAAAACAAGAAACTTAAATCTAATCTATTTTCTGAGAAACACAAAAACACATGAAGAAAATCAAGTTCCCCAAACATATTTGAATCTAGAACAAGAGAAAAAATAACTCTCTGGGAAATATTCAGTATTAGAATCTTGTGCTAAAAGCATAAAATAATTTCCATAAGGCCTTTAAATACAATGGTAGCAAACTTTATATCATACCCATATGGATAAAACCATTCATATTCAGTGATAGTCTCTGAAATTAACCTTATTTGCTTTCAGCCTGAAGATCTTATTTTTTGAAAAGCAAGTATAAATTTTATTTCAGTGTTGGAATACTAAAAGAAATTTCTTTTATTTACAAGATAAAAAACAAAACATTTCAATAGCTTAGAGGTAAAACAACCATTTTAGCAAGAAAATAGTCTTCAATGAAAAGACATATGCTTTCCAATGGGAAAAGAATACTGATTTGAATTCCATTTAATTGGTTTCAAATAGTATCACTGTGATGTGAAAAAGCACGTAAATATCACTGGCGCGAAAAGGTATTATGCCAGTTTTATTATAGATGATGCTTAAGTTATAATTCTTGTGCATATGCCTACCACAAACAACTTTTAAAAACCATAGAGGAGACACTATAGCAAGGCCCTGTTGTGGTTTTAGGAAGAGAAAAGGCTTATCTCAATAAGGATTTAAATTTACCATTGTTTACAATAAAATTTACTCTGATAGTATATAGGACCTGAAAAAGAAAAACACAGAACACTAACACCAGTTATGTGACTGCTCAGAATGCCGAGAATCCTACTTTTTGAGAACATGTTAAAGAAAGATGTACAACAGTCTCCAGAACAATTGTCCTCAAGATTTACCACTACAATTTGTGCTTAATTAACATAGATCCAATGGGACCAATGAATTTTTCAACAAATTTTAAATTAAAGTATAGCCAAAATAAAAGACAAATAGTCCTATCAGAGAGAAAACATAAAAAACATGACTAGACAATTCACAGAGCAGCAATCCAAATGATATGCTGAAAAGAGAGTGAAATTCACTAGTGGTGAGGTTAATGTTTTAACAAGAGACATCACTGTAAAAAAATCAGACTGGTAAAAATATAAAAAAGCAATAATACGTATCTTAGGTTGGATGTGGGAAAAGGACATTTGCTTGCATTATGGGTGGCAATTAAAGTGTTTCAACCAAATTAATGAGTATAAAAAAACAGACCAACTTTAAATTTTGCCAGTCTAGATTCAACCATGGAATCTTTAAAAAGACAATGTCTTTTTTACGATAGCCACATAGTGATAGTTTCAGACAGAAGCAGAAAGCAGCTTTCAACATGGTCAGCCTCTCCCAATGGTCAAATAGGATACAGAAACTATGGGTGGCTGGTAGTAGATTTCACTGAAAAAAAAATTACTTTGTATGTGGCAGTGACATACAAGAAAATTGAGCGTTTTCAAGTCCAAGAGCTCTGAACAATTCATTAGTTACTTAACTTGGAAAATGTTTTAACCTCTTGAAATCTCAGTTTCCTCATCGATAAAATATGGTAAGTCTAACTTGTTGAGCTGTTGTGCTTACTACCAAACATGATGCGGTGCACAGAGTGCCCAATAGATGGCCATATCTTTCCTGAAGCTGGGAGAGAGGGGGGTGCCTCTTTTTATTGTATCTAGTCAGCAATTAGTTCTCATATCTTATAAATGAAGAACTAAGGTTATTTTGGGTCATTTCTGATCCCAATCTTGAAGAAGTAAATCTATTCTTTCATTGATACACATGGATAACTAACAGTGATTCATGTTAAAGTGAATTAAATGTCTCATCTTCTCCCTAGGACCCGCACAATATCCTGTCTTTACACTGACCATTTTCTTCTAGATCAGAGACTATTCAACCCCTACCAATTCAGTGAATTTAACCACCCTTGACGTTCAATAATAAACCTAAAAATAATTGATCTATAATTTCAGTTTAAATGATCTGACATAGCCAGGCTACTTTTAAATGATAGCAAATGGGATTTTTTAATGGAAATATTGATGGACCCTTAAGTGTACTGGGGAATCGAGGACAATGACAATGATATTGCTCTAATAAACCTAATGCCACAGAGACTGTCTTTTTAAAAAATGTGTCTTTTCTTTATCACAGCATAATACCTAGCTTGACAACAGAAATGTCAACAGTTAGGGCTCTATTCTTCAAACCGTCATGCTCTATTAATGCTGTTTTTCAGTGGGATTTACTTTGTCAAGGAAGGAAGGACCAAAGAGGAAAAGTCTATGGTCTTCCTATTCACCAAATCCCTCTTCTCACTGATGCACAAATGACTAACTACTCCCAATGCCAAAGAAAGAATGAGAGTTGAAAAGGGGCCAAAATCATCTAGGGAGTGGGGGGAAACAGCTAGCCTTGTACAAGCAAAATTATGCTTAGACATCCTGAAAAAGAAAACACAGGTGATAGGAATGCCAAGGGGTGCTCCCTGTTTTGTGCTTATGTTCCTTCAGTTCAGGAGAAGAGTAGAGAAAGATTTCGCCATGTAAATGTAATTGAGTTCTATTAGCTGGGGCTGAAACTAGTATCTAAACTGGGTTCCAAAGACACCTATGCAGTTTAACCCGTTTAATTCACACAGGAGGAGAATAAACTACACACCTGGCAGAGACACATAGGGACACAAAATCAAGCAAGGAGAGGTTAAAAGGATTACAGATACAAACTGTTCATTGTAATCAGGGGCATCAGGAGTAATAAGACAGCAGGAAGCGGCAGAATGGAGCTTTGCTTATCTTAGATTTAATTGTAAAATTTGGTGGCAGGAAAGATTTTGTTTACTCTTTTGCATTTAGAGAAGCAATAATCTGGCATACTCTAAAATAGAATACACAGAAAAACAAGTTCTGATCAAGGGTTCAGGGCTCAGAAACTACCTGAAACTGAATATCTGAGTCAAATAAACAATATCGCCTATGTCTATGTAGTTTTCAGATTACATTTTGCACACTACCTCTTTCAATCCTAACTAAAATCTCATGAGGAAAGCACAGTGGGGTCTATCCTCTCCATTTTATACACGATAACATCGAAAGTCACTGAGGGTAGGGAGACTTCCCTAGAGTGACACAACCAGAAGGTATTTCCTGAGACCATTTGCCAGGATCTGTGTCTAAGCCCAAGAATTTTCCTACAGAAGACACTGCCTTGCAAAAAGTTTTTTTTTTTTTTTAATTATTTAGCAGTGAAGAAGTTCTTGTGCCAAAACAAAAAACTCTCCTACTAATTTTTAATTTGGCCACATAACAATCTTCTACCCTAATTCTAGAATTCATCTAACTTCTTTCCCAAATAAGTGTTGTAAGAAATAAACATAAAAGCTAAGATTTTATTCGTAGCAAATTGCTATGGAAACATGAAATTATCCCTATGTTAATCTCATTATGTCTTCTTTTTCTGTGTAAATGGTTGGGAAAATTATGCTTTTTATCTACCTTTCTTTCATAACTGCAAGTTAGGAAATGTTCAGAAAGTATTTAAATTACTGCTACAGGCTAGGCGTGGTGGCTCATCCCTCTAATCCAGCATTTCAAGAAGCTTAGGTGGGAAAATTACTTGAGGCCAGGAGTTTGACACTAGTCTAGGCAACATAATAAGACCCCATCTCTGCAAAAAATTTTTTTAAAAAAACTTAGCCTGGTATGGTGGTATATACCTACAGTCCCAGCTACTCAGGAGGCTGAGGCAGGAGGATCACCTGAGCCTAGAAATTTAAGACTGCAGTGAGCTATAATCACACCACAGCACTTCAGCCTGGGTGACAGAGTGAGCATATATATATATCTATATATATAGCTAGCTACAGGAGCCAAATTCCAATATCTGTTTTTTTGAATATGCATTTATAAACAACTTCATTAGAATGAGCAATTACAGGATATATGATCTTTCTGGATATTTTTCAACATTCTATAGCAAAGGTTACATTAATAAAAGGTTTTCACTTCCAGTTCAGGTAGCTGATAAGGTAACCAGGAGTTGAGGGGACTTAATCTTGGAGAGATGAAAACCCCGCTGATGTAAATTCATATTCCACATACTTTTTTCTCCTCAGGAAGCTTGCCAACTCTTGGCCCAGACAGGATAAGAAGTCAGGTAGAAGATTCCCTGCTTGATGATGGAGAAGCCAGTAGAACTTCTGGCCATCTCATGGAACTAGGGAGAAAACAGCGAGAGTTACAAAGGTCTACCCTCCTGAGATAAGGGAGGACCAAAAAAAGTAAGTTCATACTTTGTACTGGTTTGCACATTTGCTGGTCAAATGGGAAAGGCAAGAAGCTAGGAAACCAAAGAGAAAGCAACTGAAAAACAGAGTAAAATTTTTTGAAATCTCACAGTGTATAGGAAACAAGAATAGGAAATCAAGACCCAAGAAAGGACACCAGTAAAGACTGGTGTCTTAGTTGCTACATTGTAGAAGTAAGTGTGAATCTGAGATAAACGAAGCCTCAAAAGGCTGAAAACTACCTAAAATTACCTCTGTTCCTGCTTGAATTGAGATGATTGGCTTATACGTTTGCCGTCTGCCAGAAAACCGGATAAATGTGCTCTAGTAAAAGAAAACATACAGTCTCTAAAAGTTTTTATGCAAAATGTCCAGCATTCCATCAAAATTTAACAAGCACACTAAGAAATTGGAAGGAAAGAGGAGGACAGACAATAAAAATAGAGTCATAGGTAACACAAATATTACCAAAGAAGAATTTTTAAATAGCTGATAAATTAAGTCAGGAAAATAGAAATTTTCACCAAGAACTGTAATCTATAAAAATAATCTAATGGAAATTCTAGATCTAAAATATATAACTGAAAATAGGAATTCAATTGATGAATTTAAAAGCAAATTTGACTCAGCTAAAGAGTAAATAAATGAATTAGAAGATAGGTCAATAGACTGAAGAACGAAAATGCAACGAACACTGAAAGAGATACAGACATTTGGGATACTCAGGGAGATAAACTAACAAACATGTAGTAGTAACCTCAAAAGAGAAGAAAAATAAGAATAAAATAAAGTTAGAGGTCAATAGCAAAAAAAAACTATATAATTTCCAAATATTTTAAAATTAAATCAATATACTTCTATGTAACTCATGATCAAAGAAGAAATTGCAATGAAAATTAAAAAATTATCTGAACTGAACTGACTTGGGATGAGGCTAAAGCTATGCTTAGAGGAAAATTGATAGTCTTACAAATATATTTTTTAAAGAAGAGAGGCTGAAATCAATGAGCAAAGTATGCAACTCTAAAAAAGAACAGTAAATTAGAACAAAGAATAAAAGCAGATATTAATGAGGGAGGAAATAAGTATAAAATACAGAAAAATAAAAGAAACTACATTTGATCATTGACTATAAAATGATAAAAAATTATAAACATGGTAATAAGACTGATCAAGAACAAAGAGAATGTCCCATTAATTAATGTCAGTATTCAAAAAAGATGTTTCTTCTTTTCTTTTTTTTTTCCTGCCTGCAGTCTTTTTTGTTTGTTTGTTTGTTCGTTTGTTTGTTTTTAAAGATGTGGGGTACAATTCAGAGTTAGGTATACAAATGTTCATTATGCAGGTACCTTTGTTGATGAGGTGTGCCTCACCCTCCCCTGGCGGTTTCCCTCAACTGCCAATCCCACCTCCTCTCCCCTGGCAGTTTCCCACTACTGCCAATTCCTTTCTTATAGTATTATGATAATTGTTCAAGGTCCTTTTATGAGTGAGAACATATGGTACTCTGTTCTTTGTTTCTGTGATAGATCACTGAGTATGATAGACTCTAAATCCATCCAAGTTTCTGCGAAGTCCATATGTTTGTCCTTCTTTATGGCTGCATAATATTCTGCTGTGTATATGTACCTCAGTGTTTTTTTTTTTTTTAATCCAGTCCAACTTTATTGAGCAACATGGTTGGTTCCATGTTTTTGCTATTGTGAATAGAGCTGCAAAAAACATGCTGCGCAGATATCTTTTTGGTAGAATGACTAGAGTTCCTCTGAGTATATACCCAATAGGGGGATTGCTGGGTTATATAGAAGGTCAATTTCTAGTTCTTTCAGAAATCGCCACACTGCTTTCCAAAGAGGCTGCACTAGTTTGCAATCCCACCAGTAGGGTAGAAGCATTCCTTTTTCTCCGCATCTTCGCCAGCACCTGTTGTTGTTTGTTTTGTTAATAATGGCCATTCTTACTGGGGTTAGGTGGTATCTCAGTGTGGTTTTGATTTGCATTTCTCTGATGATTAGTGAGACTGAGCACTTTTTCATGTATCTGTTGGTTGCCGGTATCTCTTCTTTTGAGATACGCCTATTCATGTTTTTTGACCATTTTTTAAATGGGGCCATTTGTCTTTTTTCTTTCCGCACATTTGAGTTCCTTGTAGATCCTAGATGTTAGGCCTTTGTCAGATACACAGCTGGCACACATTTTTTCCCATTCTGTGGGTCGTTTCCCTGCTCTCTTGATGGTTTCTTTTGCTTTGCTTTTGAGTTTGATGAGGTCCCACTTGTCTATCCTATCTCTTATGGTATGGGCATTTAGGGTTTTGATCAGGAATTGGTTGCCAGTTCCAATTTCCATAAGAGTGTCTCGTGCATTTTCTAAGATTCTTATAGTTTGAGGTTTTACATTTAGGTCTTTGATCCATTTAGAGTTAATTTTTGTGTATGGTGATAGGTAGGGGTCCTGTTTCAATCTTCTGCATGTGATCAGCCAGTTTTCCCAGCACAATTTACTGAATAGGTTCTCCTCTCCCCAGTGGTTGTTGTTGGAAGGATGTAACTTCTTAAATTCTAGGATTTTTTAAAAAATCATCAAATTTTAAAGAAGATAGTTATAAATAAATTATAAAC